>JAJHUR010118306.1:350-12662 GCA_027495735.1 Lutjanus campechanus
ACAGCTCCAGGATTGTTTTGTGAACTGAAGACCTTCACCCATCATCACATCGGCATAGTGGTGAGTACATACTGAGTGGGTTATCATGTAAAGTGGAGTATCACTTTAAGTATTTTTTGATTTTACAGTGAATCAATGTAAAAAAAAAAAAGTTTCCTGCCGTTATTCAAGAGTTTTTAAAGTTTTTAGTCTTTTTTCCCCAAAAACAAATAAATGTAGCATATCAAGACATATATAAGTAGATATATCAGAAATGGATTCATTACAAAGTTATTTAACTTGTCTTTTCAAATTTAGTCAAATTCAGGCAGCCCAGACGATAACTTCTTAAAGTTAAAACAAATAGTATTTTACAGTGTGGAAGTAAATTTACACATTCTCACACACACAGACTCAGACATACACACACAATCACATTTTTTTAAGAATCTGTCAGCAGTTGCTTGGACCTTTTTGATGGGGTTGTCAGGTTTGATTAGTTTACGAAACAGGACTATCTCACCCACTGACCTTTCTAGGCTTTCCATCTAGAGCCAAATCTAATCTAATGTAAAAACAGTTGTAGCCCATGAGTCAACCTGGTGAGGCATGATGAGCTTTTTTGGAGGCAAAATGTAAAAATTTTAAAGTAAGAAAAAGACAAATGAAGTCTGGTTTGCCTTTCTTTTGTGCACAGAGAGTGAAATGTGCATCATGACCAAGATATTAGGTCACTTGATGAGGGAAACTGATGATTTCTCGGAGTGTAAATCACAAGTTTCATCACGATACAATATTATTTTGATTCTTTGGACAATATCATATTTCCATTTAACACATTCAGTTACATTTATGTAAACTCATAAAAAGCAACTGAATTATTATTCAATAATTTTATGATTAAATTCTTCCAGACATTTGTGACAGACATGACATGACATGAGAATTTCAAAATAATTATTTATCTTAAAGATGATGATTTAGATCAATATTTCACTTTGTATCAATCTTATTGTTGAGTATTGAATCAATAAATCAATCCAGATCAATGTATGATTAAACCTAACTAATTTTAAAAACTTAATATCAGGTACACTATAAAAAATTAACTATTTGTTTGAAAATGTAGCGTCTGGGCTGCCTTAAAATTTTAAGTTGCTGAATTTGAAAAGATGAAAAGACAAACAATCCTCTCTAGTCAAATAAACTTGATATTAATTCAGCTGCACTTAAGAAAACATGTTCAATAAGTTTAAGATTTTAGGCTGAACCAACAACTCTTCAGTCACACTGACAAACATTACAAACAAATTTGATTTCCTTTTACTATTTTCCTAGTTTTTAAGAATCAGTTCATCACTTCTCAAAGAGAACTTCCAGCTGCAGCTGCTCCTGTTGGAGCCACTTTGCTCCAGCGTTGACACAAATACAATATATGAAACGGCTCCAAAATTAATCTATTACATTTTAAGTGTAAGGGACTGAATTCAATACGAACCATCATCATGGTTCACAGTGTTTTCATTGTGAAAACAAACAACTGACTTATCTTAAAATGTATTAGAGACACATATCAAGTTTTCATCATGTTTTCTTCAAACAGTTTTATGAATATACAAAATGTATAATTTTGGTGGCAAATGTATGTTTATGTACATACACCCAAAATTCAAACTGTTCTGAGATGAACACATAAGCAACAATATTTGGATTTACTGTTTTATACGTTCCTGATTTTTCTCAGCTTCCTTCTTATCTACATGTTTTGAATAAATATTTTCCATTTCTTTGACATTTTGGCATTTCATGTCCCCACTGAATTCCACCAAATGTCAAATATTTTGATAGCACACGTTCCAAGGCTAGCCACTTATTTTAATTCAGTGAGCGGCACCTCCCACATGACCTCCAACCCTAACCCTGACCCCCCAGCTGCTGTCCCCATCGCGCTCCCGGTGCCGCTAATGAATTATTGCTGACTCATCATGGTCAGTGGTGAGTAATCAACCTGACACTTTGTGCTCAAGACACATGGCCGTGGTGCTCAAATGGTCATTTGGGTCCCACACTCTGTCCGCTACACGCACAGGGAGCTACTGGAGGGGGCTGGTGAGCTCAGGTTTGGAAAATTAAAAAGACGCCAAGATGGATGTAGAGAATGTTTCAGGGAATGAATAAAAAATGCAGTTCACGTTTAAATGGAGAATATGTAGTATTTATGCAAAACCTGCATCATTACAATCCATATTAAGAGAAAACATGTACTGAACAAATGTTGTTTTTCAGTTAAAACAACAAGAGATTATAAAGTTAAAAGGATTGTGGATTTATAAAGGAGATTTGGAGACAAGAAGACTGAGATCACTTTTTTCTTTTTATTCACATCGAGACAAAACAGACACACAGTAACCAAAGCACACACACACACACACACACACACACACACATACACATCTCCTGCAATCCGGCCCTCATCAACATCCTTCTTGGAAAATCACTGCGGCTCTGAAAAGTCATTTCAGCCACAGTAGCAGCAGGCCCTTAAAGATTCATATTCCTATTTACTGTCTGCCTTGCCTCTCGTGCACACACATGCACACACACAAACACACACATACACACCAAGCCAACTAACCCAGCAGGGTTAGGTTCATGAATAAAGGAGGGAATTAGTGCGGACCTGGAGAAGTCAGATAGACAGATAGAGAGAGGTGGAGGAAGAGAAGAGAGGGAGCTATTAAATTGTATAAAAAGCATCAGAAGGAAGGAGGGAAATCTATGGAAGGGAGGCACAATCAGTGGAGATCAACAGAAAAAGGGGAAATTTAGAACAAGAGAGGAAGGAAGATAGAACTGAGAGAGGAAGATACAGAGAAGGAGCGGAAGATAAGAACATAAATAGAAAGAGGAAGACATATAGAGAGTGAGAGACAGAGGGGTTGGCCAGTAGCTTTGCTCCTAATTTAAATTGCTTGTGTCAATCCTACGCTGCATGTGGAGATAGCACAAAATGTCCATTTGTCCATGTGCGCATTTGTGAAAAGAGCTTGATCATTGTAGCAGTGAATATCTACACACAGCACAACATGCCAGGTATAATCTGTAAAACCTCTATATAATCCTCACACACACACACACACACGAAAACACACAAACAAGAGATAGCGACTCAAATAACAAATTTACTACCAAAGTAATAATACGTTTTAAAGCAAGCAGCCCATAAGTGAATAATGCTCACTGATATGAAGCTGCCGTCTACATTACTGAAATCGGAAATATCATTGCACCATAAAATGACATTACGTATACTGGGAGAGCAGAGGCAGGGAGGAGAACCGAGGGAAGCTCGATGTTAATTTTCTGTAAATAAAAGAAGCAAGAAAATGATCACAAAAACAATGACACATGATGAAAAGCGGGAAAAAAAACTGCAACAATAGAGGCAGTAAACATCTCTCAATCACCGGAAGGGCTACAATCATCACAGTAAGCTACATTACCAAGATACTGCACACAGATTTTATAATATGTGTGCAGCCTGCATGTGTGTTTATCAGCATGTGTGTGTGTGTGTGTGTGTGTGTGTCATAAGGGAGAGAGAGAGCCAAGAGGCCGTTACCCTGCACCCAGATAATAACCTGGTTTTATAATGTTGCATATCTATATTCAGGCCAATTCCCCCTGGGGGGGAGCCAGAATAATAACGCTGGCCATTTTACCCCTCCTAGCGGGCGGCCATTTTCTGCCCTGATTCTCAGCATGGACCTCTCCTCATTCCCAAGGTAGCACGTAATGGATGCCGCAATGAGATGGAGTGACATTGTGGTGTCTGAAATGTGAAAAGCCTATTTGCCGACCTGCCCTCCCTCAACGGGGTGGCTGGTGGAGATACGGGAGATGTTTATGCGTAATCCTCTTTGCAATTCCATATGTTGTCATTTCTGATGATTGTCTGTATTTAGGGTAAATTGGCAAATTTAGAAAATAGTTGCAAAATGGCAGTGAAAAATTGATATCTTTTTGTCCAAAACAAATGTAATCCCATAAGTGTTGTGAGAACCTATGGCCATACTGTGTGATATTTGAATATCTTGATTGTGTGGAGTTTCCATACATCATCACCCAACAAAAGAAAAAGTGTTTTATTATTGAAAAATTGAATAACAGGGCTGGCTTGTGAGTGTAATACTTGCACATTCACATTTCTTATCAGGAGTGTGAGTTTCTAACCACAAAAGTAAAAAAAAAAAAAAGAACTGGAGAGGAGTTCCAGACAGAATTGGGAAGTAGCATCTCACATATTAGAAGATTTCATCATCCGCATACAGGGCAAACACAGTTTGTGAGTCGAGGAGTGAAGGAGGTCTGGAATCAGGAGGGACTGACTGCACTCCACACTATTCTGGCGAAATACCGTCCCTCTGACCAGTCAATTTCAATAAAACTAGAGACAAAGAAAGGTTAGCGTATATAGATTTCCCATCGTAGTCGTGCACACAGAACTGCACTGTGAGCCAGCCGTCTCTCTCTTTCTCTTTCTCTCTTCTGAACTCTAAATGCTACTCACTCATATTCTCCATCCTATCCCTTACCTCTTCAATAATTCACACACGGTAGCTTTCTCTGGCCTTTCAAACCTTTGAAATGTAACCTACATCCCACAAACACACCATTCTTGTTATCCAACTGATGACATGTGTTTATTCCAGCCCCTTTGCTTGTTGGGCGCTGGGAGAAAAGGAATGGAAAGGCTTCGCACTTCAAAGATTATTGATTGGTATTGACAAGTTGATAGTAGATAAAACAAAAGGGTATTTCAGATATATCCACTTAAATGTGTCTTGATATGCCACCTTTATTTGATTTTGCTATTGACTTTTCAGTTGTTGAAATAGAAAAGAAAAATTCTATCTAAACCTCAAAAGCTTGAAAACGGCAGTGAACTTTTTACAATGAATCACTATGAAAAACTGCTTTAACTTCAAAAAGTTATTGTTGGACAAGTTGTGGTAATTTTGTAAATAAACTTGTCTCGTCAAATAAACTTCATATTAATTCATTAGTACTTGAGAGCACTAGTTCAATAAGTTTGTTTTTTTGTACACAGAGAATGAAATATGCAGTATGACCAAGGTACTGGGGTCACTTAATGAGGGAAATCTGGGTAAAATCCTAAAAGTTCAATTAATAATTTCCATGATAAGGTGTGAACAAATCACAAAAGAGATTATGCACAAATCATAAAATACATATATGGAATCTGATACAGTGTGAAAATTAAAAAAGTGAGAGACCGGGCCTTCCTTAAAAATTTAAGTTGACTAAATTTGAAATGACAAGTTAAGGTAATTTGGTGATAACTCAAAACAAATAAGACCTTTCTAGTTAAATAAACTTGATAATTCAGTTGTACTTGAAAAACATGTCCAATAAGCTTAAGATATTAAGCAAGATATTAATAACACCAATAAACATCACATTTAAAAAATGATTTCCTTTTTCTCAGTTTGAAAAGTCAGTTCTTCATTTCACACACAGTTTTTTTTTTTCATTATTGTGAAACCAAGCAACCAAGTCTCAAGTTTCATGTTTTTAAGTTCTGAAGAGTTCTAAAAATAAAATACTAGAAATTTTAAGTTGAATTAATTTGAACAGATGTATTTATGTAAATTTAATGAGAAAAGATTAGTTTAGGATAAGATTAGTTTCTACTACATTCAACTGAATGTTAATTTACAGTGTTTATATAATGGATAGTCACGAGAGGAATAAAAACTTTTTTCTGATGCTTGATGATGTCTGTTAAACATTGGTCCTTTAAAATAAAACTTTCTGTCCTTATTTACTTATTTTCCATTAATCATCACTGGGATCGGGGAAGCACATGAGGTGAAAACAAAATAATAAAGAAAAATAACAACAACAAAAATCACATTCTGGGAATTTTCCCCTGGGAAAAAGTTTGAAAACTTATGGGCAGCAACACCAGTTTTGTTGAGTGTAATAAATCAGTCCACCAGGGCTTGTGAAATGGAGGACAGTTGGAGAGTGCAGTATAGGCAGTCAGAGAGAACAGCTCTGTCCAAGACAATCATATGATGTATCATTCATACTGTCAGTATGGTGTCTCTCCTCCTCCCTCCTTCTCCCTCTCAGTCTCTACGTCTCTGTCTGTCTCCCTCGCTCTGGACTCATCCAGTCTCCCGTGGAGGCTGTGATGAAGCCCGGCTCTCTCCATCACACACAGCTCCCCAGCTGCTCGGGGATTACACATTTCAATGATGCATTCTCACATGGTGCCATTCAAATAGGCTCTGGTGCTGTATAGTTCCTGTTACAAAAAGCACCACAAACAGATATTCTTGCAAAAATAAAACTAGTTCTTGTCGATAATTGACATTAATTCTCCTGAAAAAGATGCAGTTTTGGTGCTTACTTATTTTAAACTTTCCAGGGAGATCAAAGACATAATAACACCTTTTCCTCTGTAGAGCAGGTTTAGTTGTATGTCTATTAATTTGCGGTCTCATTTATTTTTTTCATCTTGGACTGCACAAGGTGGTTTTAAGAGAGCGAGAGCTGCCTCTGAATCATTTGACCTCTGCGATTTGCTAATGAATGCTGTGAGCAATCACCGTTTCCCCAGAAAATGGACAAAAATGATCCCTCATCTGTGAACGTAATCACTTACTGCCATTACCGTGTGTGCGTGTGTGTGTGCGAGTGTGTGTGACTGTCTGTCTGATTACCATCCCTGAATGAAATAGTTGTTTGGAATGATCCCATGGAGGGGGAGGGAAGGAGGGCTTGTTCTTCAAGGTGAATCAGCAGAGATGAGGTGGGATACAGACCTTCTTATTTCTTGTATTAGCAGCTGAAGAGGGAGACAGACAGAGAGGGAAGGGGACCAAAAGGAAGCAACGTGAAATGGAGGCAAAAAGGATGGGTGACCATAGAAACGAGTGAAGTTAATATCAACTTTCCCCTCCTGCTGCAGAGCCCTACGCCGAGCTGAGTTTATCAGTTCAAAAAGAAGCCACAAGGATGTAGTTTCTTCCCTTAGAGCACTTTATTTAACAATATGTGTAAGCATGTAAGGGAATCAGAGTTTGTACCTGCTCTTTAGATCAGACCTAACACCCACACCTCCACCTCAAAGACCAAGTCAAGACCCAAAGGCCCCAGTCTTGCAAGAGCAAACACCCAGTTTACACTCTGTTGCCTGTTTCATCCACATTCTGTCATCTTTGCTGCTTTTATTGTTCTGTTCCCACATTGTTTCCACTCTTAATAAAGTGTGTTGAGAGTTTGTGTCAAATGCACTTCAAAAGGGAAGTAATGTGTGTGTGCGCGTGCAGATCGGAACGTATGAGTGTGTATATGCCTGCAAGTGTGCATGCGTACTAGGGTTTAATCCTGGAGAACGGGATTCCTGAGAATGCCCTTACAAACTATTTCTCATTTTCTGGGAAATATAATGACAGGAAACAGGGAAAAACGTTTTTTAAAACATATGGGAATATATTTAGAACATATTTAGGCCTAGTTTACTTTCTAAAAACATACTCAACAACTGTGTGTGAGCTGGCGAAACACACTTAAGCGTCATGAATTCACTTCAGACCATTAACGTGGTTAGTAGAGTAAGTTACAGGCTCTAGACTAATACAACACGATTTCTGCCACAAGCTTTGTATAGAAACCCTTAAAAAGATTAAATGTGACACAAGTGAGTGAGAGCTTTTTTAGAGCTTTTCTTGAGCTTTTTCTTCATGACTTTATACAATGAAGAACTGTAAAATGTTTCTGTGACAGATCACAGGCTGAACTCGGTATTTCATCCTTGCAGCTATAGCTGGTCAGGTTCATATTATGTTCATTCTAATGTTGATTGACATAAATGGCATCTTTTGCCTTAATAATTATAAATACCACAAAATAACACATTAAAGCAGTCAGGTTTGGAACCCACATTACTCCTGGTTGCATGTAGTGTTGCATATGGCCAGTGCATTTTGACTGTAGCTGAAGTTTCAGCTTATAAACAAGTGCATTTCAAAGGATTCCCGGGATAGTGAGCTTCTGTTCCCGGGATAGAAAATGTCTCATTTTCAGGGAAAATATTAATCCCTAGTGCATACTGTAGAAATGTTGCAAGACAGACAGAGAGGCGGAGACAAAGCAAAGGTCAGGCTCAGCATTGTATGATGAACTGAGTCCCTTGGAATCTCATTTCCAAGGGCTAAATCTGATCAGCGCCTCAGATGTGGAAGCAGAGATGGAAAACGATGAGGAGCAAGCGGAAGAGGAGGAGAAGAAAGGAGGAAGTTGCAGAGAAGCAGGAGGAGGATTTGAATGAGAAAATTCCATTTGCGTGTCCGCTGCTTATCTCGAGCTCTAATGGCCGAGAACAAAGAGAAATCCCACAATAATCGGCTTCTCCATCAAACGCTGCCGTCACTTGTAGGGAAAATGAAAAGACGAAATGACAGAGGGCACCCCCGCCCTTTCTGTTCGCTCTCTTGTTCTTTTATTTCTCCTGCTCACCTGCTCCTTTGCTCTTTAATGTCATGATGCCGGCCTGATGTTCGATCAGGAGCCTTATGAATGCACTGTCTCTTTCTCTGAACATAAGGGGTAAAGAAGCTGAGAAGGAATCACACGCTGCTGGAAGACCTCTCAATTAATTGAGCTTCTGTGTTTATTGTCAGGTCTCCGCCAAGTACGTCTTTCACACACAGTCACGGCAAAACTTAAAAAGATACATAAAAGTCAGAGGTGCAAATAGAAAAAGGGAAAAAAAGAAGGATAAAAGGAAAGTAGAAGTTATTGAAGGTGTGATTCTATCCACTGTCAATACTGTTAGTGTTATCGCCGTGACAATGAGGAGGAAGCTTTGGCAGAGCAGCCTTTTCTTTCTTTTACTTCTAACATCAGCACTATATAAATCCCTATTTGTGGATCACGACACACCTGAATGTGTGTGTTTGTGTGTGTGTGATGATTGCAAGTTTCTTCCAGAGTCTTTCTTCTGTCCTTGTGGGTATGTGTTTATATGTGTTTATGCATGTGTGCGTGTTTATAGGTTAGTGCGTGATGATTGCATGTTTCTTTTCCAGTTCATATGTATGTGTGTGTGTGTGTGTGTGTGTGTGTGTGTGTGTCCAGATAGGGTCACCTTGCATCCATCTCTTACCGTTTAGAGACCCCCTACAAGGATAAAAATCATCCTCTGAACTTAATCCAGGCTTATATCCTCTTCTTCCTCCTAACTCAAAAAATGTGCAGACACACACACACACACACACACACACGCACACACACACACACACACACACACACACACTCTCACACACACACATAGACAAGCCCAGAACACCTGAGCAGAGGGACCGACAGAAACCAGCTAAGAGTAAAACCCATCACAAACAGCTGAGTTTGCAGCTTTATAGAAACTAATCTGTGTTTTCTCACTCTAAAACATTCCTTTAAACATCACCAACCATGGCTGATGCTTTAATTGAACGAGGGCATAACTTTATTATGGAAACATTGATAATTGTTTGGATTTAACTTCATGTTTCTGAATTACAAATGTTGTTACTTATTCCACAGAGGAGCTTGTGGGTCATTATTTAAGCTTATTTAAGCTTTCTCTAGAAGAAAGTTGTATTTTTCTCTGTAAACCAAGCAGGAGTAACATCTCAACTGCACAGGCTTCAAAGAATTAATGGTAATAAATCCAAGAAATTGAACCAGTTGATTGAAAGTGATTTATGGAGAGCAGCAGCAGCCTTAGCCCGTGATTCCAGTAAGCACCTCACACGTCTGCGATACGGTTTTAATCTGTCCTCCACAAGCCTTCATGCCCCACCAGCAGCATTTCAGAAGTGGAGCATTTTGCCATTTTGTTTTGTTTATGTTGACTTGCTCAGATTTTGTTGATTTGGTCATTGTTCATTGATTTTTGGATTTTGATTTTTTCTGTCTGTATAATCCAGAGTCTGCACTAGGTCTTTTATTTTGAAAACTGGCCATTCCTGTGTCTGACTTCCAGCCAACTCGATCTACTCTGTACAGCCTGACGCAGCTTCCCTCAAAAATAGACTTGACTCATACTCTCCGAAAAGCAGAGTGGAGAGCTGCTTCTGATATGTGCTGTGACGTTTCTGGTGGAATCAAAGCATTGTTGACCATGATCGGCTCCAGCGTTTGCACCGCAGCCGGAATGCGATGCAGTCATGCCCAGTGGAATCAAGCAGTAAGGGGCCTTTGAGATGTTGCATTTTTTCCATGCACACTCATTGTTTTAAAATGAGACACGCGACAGGTGCACAGGTCCAACAGCAACGCCGTGCACATTCATTGCCACCTGCCTGTTTTTTGCTGTGTCCACGGTGCACAAAGATGAAAACATTTAAACTTTTTTGAATGTAGCAAGCAGCATGCTGTGGTCATGCAGCATGACCACAGGTCATGTGACAAAGAATGAACCAATCAGCTCCACAGGAGTTGCTTCACCCTCTCCATGCAAGGACGTCACAACATCCATTTGAAAGGTCAGCCAAACTGACACATTCAGGGATACCCGCAGCTGTACAACCTGTCAAGGACTTACTATTTTAATACCCAAAAAAGGAACAATGCCTGGAGATATATCAGCTCAGAACTGGATAACTGGTGAGCACCATGATATGCTGTTGTCACATTACTAGTTGTAACAGTTGTGCTAACAAGTGTATCATCAGGCTCAGCAGTGTATAGCAGGGTATCCCTGAACAAGTATAATTCCATGTCCTGTGGAGCTGATTGTTTATAATTGCAGGCGCAACTGTGGCGCAACCTCCAAAGCCCCTTGGATAAAAAAGATAAAAGTGGCACGGCTAGCGTTTTCCTTGCCTTTTTAGATGCAACATCTAAACGGCCCCTAAAGGTTAAAGAAGCAGACTTGAGACAGGAAACCTGTTAAATCTTTGCAAGAACTTCCACCTGCTTGAATGAAATGGCTCAGTTGCCAACAGTAGAAGATCATGGCTGCACTGGGCAGCTCCCGAGTGAAAATGTTTGAAGGCACGACTATGAAGCAGTGCACTGTGGGAGGAAAAAGGTACACAGGCTTTGCAATCCTTCCTTGAACAGACTTTTGATCTTTTAAGGAAGATAAACTTGTTCTTAAAAGCCTACCTTTATGGTTTGTAAATGTGTTCTAAATGAAAAAGTAAAAGAGAGACAGAATCTACCACCTTGATTGAATCTGAAAAAAAATAAATGAATGTGGTAGCTGTAAGAAACAAAAGAGTAATCAGACAATGAGCTGGGTGCCAGACACACCATTGATTTCAAACTATCTCTCTAAGCAGCCTCAGAGGCGCAAACCATACCAGCCTTATGATATTGACCCTGCCTCTAACAAATATGCTTATATTCATATTGCCTTTCTGACTGAGACAATGTGCAGGCTCTTTGGATGGATATTGGATCATACACACATGCTTACCTCCAAATTCAATATTCATTCTCACACACTTGTGCTTTATCATTGGAGTAAATATTTATGTGCTGTTTGGCACGCAGCAAAAAAAACCGACAAAAAAACAAAAAAAAATCTCTCAAAGACTAAATCGCCTTGCGTCAAAAATCAATGATAAAATGGGGGCGCAAGCTCTGTTTTCTAGGTCACATTTGAATATTTCTTTTAGAGATATTGATTTGTTTTGTGTGACCTACCCAGGCCCATTCTTTGTAATTAAAAGAGAGAGAGTGGGACTGTGGCGTGGGGGCTATCTCAGTCGTGTGGCTATCCCAGCTGGTGCATGTGTATGTGTGTGTGTGTGTGGACACATTTCTGTGTGTGCAATATTGGTGTGTTTCTGTGCAGCTAATGAATGAGAGGCAGTTATGATGAAGAGGGGGTGGAGCTGGACCTTAAGGAAGATTTATACTGGGTTGGGTATTTGCGTGTGTGTGTGTGTGTGTGTGTGTGTGTGTGTGTGTGTGTGTGTGAGACAGAGAGAGAGAGAGAGAGAGAGAGAGTTTGTGCTGTGTGTGTTGCAGTGGGGTAGATTAATTTTGCTATATTAAATTCAGCCTATAATCCAGACTTTGTCTCCCTACCCAGAAGCCTTTACATCAGACGGGCCAAAGCAGACAAAGGACTCCAGATCACCGAGGCAACAGGACGGTCTGCATGATTCCATGTTTATGAATGTGTGTGTGTGTGTGAGAGAGAGAGAGAGAGAGAGAGAGAGAGAGAGAGAGAGAGAGAGAGAGAGAGAGAGTGTGTGTGTGTGTGTTGCAGTGGGGTAGATTAATTTTGCTATATTAAATTCA
>JAJHUR010118310.1:1541-22570 GCA_027495735.1 Lutjanus campechanus
AAATAAATCCCGGCGGGATGATGCAGGATCCTGATACGAAGCGGAGGGGTTGTGAATAATTTATCCTGCTTATTACATGTTTACTTACCAAAAAAAGTCACTTATTTATGTGACACAAAATATTCATTTTAAAATGATTGTATGGCTTTATTTCACAATAGTGACCTGCTCACTGTACGTTATTGTGTTTGTTACATGGTTATGTACCAAAAAATCTATCATTTGACACAAAATAATTTTAAAATGATTTAGGTGATGTAACAATGATTTTATTGTTCCTCCAGAGTCTGTATCCATAACAACGGTCTGTTCTTCATGACAACGGTCTGTTATACTGTACAGAAATAACAAATGCTAAAATCCTGTACTTGACCAATCAGAATTAAGTATTTAATATATACTAATGCATCATTGATATAACTACATACATTTTCAAGCATGTAGGAAAACATATGGTGGCCACAAAATGCGTAAGGCCGTATCTAGAGCTGGCGTTTGGTTTGTCAGCTCTGGGCTACTGTAGAAACAATATGGTGGAATCCATGGAGGAGGACCTGCACCCACTGTAGGTATAAACGTCCCATTATTGGTAACATAAACACGATGACCATTATTTTCAGGCAATTATACACCAATGAAAACATACTTATGAATAGTATATTAAATTTCTGCAATAGTCTGCCAATAAATCCCTGTAAACCTTGTTGACACACATGATGTTGAAGTAAGGTCTTAAATCCAGGACTTTTACTTGTACCTGCCACTAAGATTAGCTTAGGTTAGATTCAATTTTACTGTCATTGTGTTGAGTACAGGCATAAAACCTGTGAAATGCTGCTAGCATTGAACCAGAAGTGGAAAATTATTATTTACAGATAGGTGCAGGTGTAAGTTAGTGCCATGTAAGTGATGCTACAGTATATCTTAAGGTATGTACAGTGTTATTGACAGTAGAGAGCAACATATATTTAGACTATTACGTAATATGTATGTATATCAGTGTATGTTATATGTAAATGTGAAGTGGCCAGAGGAAATGTATATATAAGGGTTGTTATGTACTGTATGGACAGAATATGAATAGTAAGTTGTATGTACCATGTGAACAATATTATTCTGAACATTGTGAGAGGTTCAGCCTCTACCAGAACAAGCAGTGCAAAGATCTTGATACTCCTTCCACCTCTGACATCATTAAACATCAAACAGTATAGTTCATCCTCATCCAAAGTGTGAACTTCAGAAAGGCCAGCTTCCTCTCTGTGTGTGAGCCTCTGCGAAACCCCTCACAGTGGATCTAAAACAGGCAAGTGGCCAGTGTAAATCGGAGGGCAGCACATTGTCCTATTTATTCTATTAATCATGACAGCTAACAGATGGAATCCAATCAGAGGGGTTTTTTTGCTCAGTTGTGGAAGCAATTTGAGAATAAAGTGGATTGACTGGAACAGCACCATATCTAATAATTCTATTATGCATCATATGGTAGCCTACTTGTGATTAATGAGAGTATTTTAGTGAAGAATTCAGTGGATGTACAGTAATCAGGATTCTAGGCAGAGACCTAGTATGTGTGGCTGTGAGACTTATAAAGAAGGAAACAATCACTTGACATGGAAAAATCACTCGTATGTCATTCATGTAAATCAGGATCATTACCCCTTTGATTATTCGAGTGGTCTGACATTTAGAGAGCGTTACATAGCATGATGATTCATGAAGATTGCCTGATGTAAAGACATGTTTAAGCAATGATGAGGTAGACCACGAGGCTGAGCTTAAAGGAGCAATATGTAATAATTGCGCATCCAAAAATGAGCATTGCAGACCAAATATTACACACTCTGGAGTTTGAGTTCAGTGTCTGTCTGCCAGACTTCATTAACATGTTGCTCATTTTGACTGTTATAAACATCTACTCCTTCTAAAAGATTATTAATTACTTCTGACAGTTACTCATTCTGCAAACGTTCGGGATTAATTTGAACTCTAATTGAACTTTAAAAAACAAGTCACAGGCTGGAAAAGACATTTCAAAAGCAGAGACCGCAGCTGTAGCATTGTGAAGTGAGTATTTCATCTTGGCATGTTTCCTTAATCTCTGATGATATATCATGGTTATTTTCTGATTTATTACAGGAAATTTATTACAGAGTTCTCTTTTAAATGAATAGCCCACTAGTTAAATTTGATAAAGGAGCACTCATGTGAATCATGTATGAAGGCAAAATGCCGAAAAAAATAACTGGTTTCAGCTTCTCAAATATGAATATTTAATGATTTTCTTTTTCTTTTGAGACTCACTGCATTTTTCATTGCTTATTTTATGATGGACATTTTTTTTTTACTACTTTCTGATAGTTTATAGGCCAAACAATTAATTGATTGATTGAGAAAGTACTTAGCATATTAATTGCAGTGAATGTACTTCGGTTTTTTAATTCTCTAAGACTGTATACCAGTTGTCAAAGCAAATATTAGGTGACGAACATTAATCAGGAGTACTGTATGCCCTCCAATCCCTCCCTGTCATTTCCTTTTTATGTTAGAGCTCTCGTTACTCATCAATTAGCAGGAAATATTCAAGGCTGCACTTTCGAAAAGCAGTTATTTTACCTTTAAAAGCTTCATTTATTCATTCATAAAAAAACATATAGCAGTAAGTGTAGAAGCAGCTATTGAAGGTTGCTTATGTCTGATGTATCCAAATTAAAAAGAACAGGTAGCAGTAAAGGGTAGCAATCAATCATCTACTGTTAGTGTTCAATCAACAAGTGGCGTGCATGACCATACTGACGCAGCACCAATGTAATGTTCTCTATCTTGTTTAGGGAACAATCTCTTACAATTAAACTTTATGGAGCCACAATAGTTTGCGCTTCTCAATTCTTCCTCATTGAAAGTTTTAAATGGGATGTAATTGAGAAGACCGTCTTTGCATGCAGACATAATTATAATATGCAAATGCTCCTCCTGTTTACGACGATACCCCCCATCCCCCTTGATGAGATGCGACCAGAAATCCCCGGGGCTGTGGAGCCTCAGTTTAGGCGTCCACTGGTGGAGACGGAGCTGACTCCGATGAACTCGGGCTGTCAATAATTATGCCGGCATCCTGACAAGAGTCGCACAAGGGCAGCTAGCAGCTCACTGCCTGCGCCGTCTAATTGGCGTTTACGGTTCCCCGACAAAGTCATGTCCAGAAAATATCCTTACAATGCACCGGCTCTGGGCAGATGTTTTCCTAAGGAGAGGACACGCTCTGCCATAGTTTGTATTCAGTCCCTGTTTTCAATGTCACATTCAAAATATGCTGTAGCTTCACCTAACTTGTATTCTACCTGTAACCTAGGGCTGCCACAAATTATTATTTATTATTGTTAAACTGCTGGGTTTTTTTTTTTGTTTTGTTTTTTTGTTTAACCAATAATATACCTTTTTCACAGCAGACATTTTAACATTAAATAGATTCTGCTCCATTCAGGTGAAACAGAATCAGGCTGCTGTTATCGTGCATCTTGGTGTGGTGCTGATTTATTTATTTTTTTAATCTTTTTTTTTATTTTAAATGTAAGTTTGCAGTAAATGCAACGTATGCATATGCATTCACATGTTGCATCCATACACACACAAACTCACAAACACTCGACCAGTGCAAATTTCAATCTCATAACTACAAAGTTGTAGTTGTGTGTATGTATGTTGGTCTGTTGGTGTGTGCGTGTGTGTCTTTCGAAAATGTTTGGTCAAGGTTAAGGGAATATGTTTAGAAGCTATGCACCTTTTGTTACAGCTAACCCCTTTTTGTCAGTTGGCATGGACACACCTTCACACACACACACACACACGCACACACACACACAGGTGCGCGTGCGTTTGACCTCCATGCTAAATTTCAGGGGGAAATTTTATCTCTAAAATGAACACATCCACCATCCACTGACAGATAAATTAACCAGTCACTCAATAGTGTTTATTTTGTGTCTGAAATCTACCTGCCACTCTCATATTTTACCCGCATTTGGCTGGTGGCTGGTGCTAATTGCCCACCCTGCTTGGGCAAGAAATGTGGCCACCAAATGGTAGGGATATTTATGTGGCCTGCCCAACAGAGCAATAGAGTTACAGAGCTGCTGGTCACTGCTAAAAAGACCCATTCAATTAGTAATTTGGTCTAAATAAAGTCAAAACATTGTCAGAGATTTCCTGGCAAGTTCCTAAATCCCAAGATGACATCTTCAAAATGCTTGTTTTTCTGACAAACAGTCTAAAGCCACGTTTTCTATCACACAGTGATAGCAAGAAAGGCAATGAGTCCTCACAGTTGAGAAGATGGAATTAGGTAGTATTACAAAAAATAAGGATTAATCATTAAATCATGTTTTTGCACGTGTGCAAAAGAGTAAACACAGTGGTTTACAATATGCTCAGTAACCATTTGTACATGACTAGCTGATTAAAACTGATTAGCTGATTCTCAGTAAAACTGTCAAACTCTTTAAAACTACTTTAAACATTCTTTCATTATTTGAGCCATCCCATGCAAAATGATCAATTCACTTATCAAAATATGTCAGACATGCATGTTACTGTATATTCTATTGCTGTTTTTTTTTTAAATCTTACTTGGTTTTAGGAGTTGGGACTAAAGTTTTTAGGACATTTTGGCTCTAAAAAAGATCAATGATTTGATCTATAAAAAGTCAAATCATGGTGAAAATGGCAAAACCCAAGATGACAAATTCAAATTGCTTGTTTTGTTTAAAACCCAGTTTACTATCACATAAAACAAGAAAGTCCTCACAGTTGATCAGCTGGAATAAGTTAAAACATTACATGTATGCTGAAAAAAATCAATCAATTATCAGAATAACTGCAGATGAATTATCTGATTATTGACCAATAATTCAGCTCTAATCTCATATGAATTCAGACTTTAATGTCCAGTGGTGGTTCAATAGAAAGCAGCCTAAGGAAGCTACTGTCACAACGTTCAAGTGGGCCATATTTCATGTTGAGTGAATGTAAGATGGCAGCTAATAGCACATTCCTGTACAGTTTAATGATGGTAGTTAACACTCATATACATTATTCCCACAGTGAATGATTATTTAAGAGACACCATTAGGTCTATGTATTCGATTTTTTTTTAAACTGGGGGTGTGTGTTTGCCTCATGTGACAGCCCTGTGATTTATGAGAGCTCCTGAGTTGTCTTGAATAGCTGTTGAATGCATAAAGCCCGCTCTTCTTCCTGCTTATTTAATCATGAGAATATCCTGGAGAATTCATGGATGCCCCAATTAAAATTTCCAACATGACAGAGAAGGTGAATAAGCAAACTGTGTTTTTCTAGTTGATAAAAGACGGACCTCTGATTTCAAGGATTTCAGGACTCCTCCTTGGAAGTTGCGAAGCTGCATTATCATCCCCTGTCTAATGTGTAAACTGGGTGCTATGTGTTAAGAGTGCAGCAGCAGGAAGGTGTTTCTCAGTCAGAAAATAGCTTGAGCTGTTTGAGAAGCTTTTATTTTATTCCTCCTGTGTCGTCTATGATGCTCTCTGAGATCTTTCTTTGAGCGGCTGATTATTTAGGAAATTGCACAAGTAGTTGCTTTTGTGTCCTCTTTTAACAGAGCTCTATTGTGAGTTTGTGGGGAAAAAAAGAGTTTCGAGAGTTTATCTTTTGTTCATGTTTCCTGTCAGAATTTTTGAGTACAAACGCAACCTTATACTAGTACATCTGACCTTGAAAACTAAGTTAATAAATTCTTCTCTTTGTTTTCTCCTCTTGGGCTCTCGTTGCTTTGTTCAGTATATTTGTCTGTATATTAATATGTAGATACATGGACATGTGTTTCTGCATGTATTCTCCTGTGATTGTGTATGTGGGCGGCTGTGTGTGCGCTCACGTGTACATGCCCTGTGCAGACTTGTGCTTGTGTGTAAATATGATGGGAGTGTTGTCTCTTCCGTTGGTTGAAAGATGACATTTAAAGTATAAACAGACAACTTTTCAGGCCCCTTGTGTTTACCAGTGGTATCATTGTTGTGCCACTGTGGCAAAGACAACAGGTGTTGTGTTGGAATCTGTTTCCCCGTCAATACGTCTTCACCCTTACCTTACTATGCTGTGCCTAACCATAACCTACTGCTAAACTCTGTGAAACTGTGTTGTTCTTTCACTGCCAGTGTGTGTGAGATACATAATCGATTGTCTTGGCAAATCCTTACATTGAAGAAGCTGGAACTGAAAAACAGCGTTTTCACTTGACAGTGGACTTTGATGAAATGTGTCGATGATTAATTTCTCTGTTAGTTGACTAATTTATTACACTATTTCGTTTCAGTTCTAGTTGCCATCACCTTTTTTTGGTCCAATGTCAGACGCAAGAGGACAATCACCACACAGCCAGATGTTAAGCAGGCAAATTTACAACCTTTGCTCGACATAAACAATTCAGTCGAGGTCTGAATGGGCACCATGGGACAGAAAACCCCCGCACAGTCGATTAAAGGACGGGTCCTCCTTCAAACCGTGAATACAGTATACTGTACATCTGCACAGGGGGAGAAAACAAACTGAAGCACACCCAGTGAAAGCAACACTGGGCACGCAATAAGGAGGATCGGGCCAAACTGAAGGGTCCTGTCACACCTCCTCAGGATGTGACTGTCTTCACTAACAGTGTGCAAAGTTAAACAATAAATAATACATTTGTAGTCTGTTCTGAGTTTAAAAATATATTAAATCCACATTCTGTTATCGTGGCACAACACTGTGTGCGAAGCAAATGTAAGACACTACCTCCAGGCGTTGGGTGGTGTTCACATTTGAACCAATATGGTACCAGTGCTTGGAATTCGTTAGCTTTTTTCAGTACTTTACTCTTTATGTAACAACAAAATGTATTTTCAGTTGTCTTCTCCATTTCAGCATTGTTATTTATTTTGAATATTTTGTTATTTTAGAACAATTTACTCATCACACAAAATAAAATCCCTCCCTCTCCGTTCTCAAATCCGTCTCTACAACCAGCAGCCGGTCACCAGTCTGTCTCCATGGCAACACTGTTGTTTGTATCCTAGAGGGAACATGCATGATGTCCTTCCTGTAATGTTGTTGTCGTCATTACCACCACTGTGTTTGCAAACTTTAATATTTCCCTGTTGGTAATCTGCAATTTACAAATATTGGCTTCATGCTAAGGTTTCTGACGTACTAATAAATTTTGCACACTGTTGACTAAATATCATGCTGGTAAGGAGTTTCAGACACAGCCGGTGTTCGAATGTTGGCAAACTCTGGTAAAAAATGCTAAGCCAACCAAAGCAGTTATCACAATAAACAAGCCAGTTATCTCCAACAACAATTTATCCAGTGAGACAATTAATCACCTGGAGATGTTCAACAGGATGTCGATGCCTCACTTAAGGAGGGTTAAGCTACACTGTTTAGACGCTGGCTGCAGATGTTGTAACGTTAGCTGCTGCCGCTGTTGTCGGGGATTTAACTTCAGGCTCTGAAAACGGTGGGCTCTTTAGCTTTTGGGTGAACTGTATTTTGTGTGTCAGACATGTTGCCCTCGCCAGCTTTGCATCTCACATTAGATATACTGCAACAGGCGCTGTCTGCAATGAGTTTTGAAAAGTTTAACCTTGTGACCACTTTCGTCTCGCTATTACCGTGTCTCACTCACTCCCCTCTGCTCCCTGCTCGCTTTAACGCCACTCTGTCTCTTTCTCTTTTTCTCTATATTCTGAGATAGTCTCTCACCCAGATGTGCTCTGAGGTATTGAAATTTGGCACCGATTTATATAACGTGAACCAAGTTGGGTACCCAACCCAAGTCCCTGGGGAAATTTACGATAGCTCTCTCAATACGGTAAAAACACTTGTTGAAGAAACACCACTCTTATCACTGTTGTGATTATTTCGCCTCTTTCTCAGATGTGTTGTGTATTAAAATCGTGTTTAAGTGTTTGGAGGTTGTTATTGTGACATTTGAGTAAGTTAGAGCTTTTGTTGAGAATAACAAAGTCTCGCCAAGCGCATACACTGCCTTGTGTTTATACTCTGAGTTCACATGCATACATGTTGTAATATATTTTTCACTGTTATTTGACATATTAAATATACATTAGTGAGTTTTGGTAAATTGTGTGAATGTTTACTGAGCTTAAACAGTTTTTTGCTTGAAAGTAATGTGAGAAGGAGTGAGAATAATCTCAGGTTAATACTGTGAATATTATTGTGGTTTCCATAGGGTGTGTACAGTCTACTCCTCTACGTACCTGTAGATATGTTATTTTGTAAATTGTTATATTTTTGTGAAGAATTCATTCCAGTAAAAACACTGTATTGAGGAAACACCACTTTTGTGATTATTTCACCCATTCTTCAGGGGCATAACGACAGCGACGCCAGAAGTTGCACACAGCAAATCCTCCTTCTGCCCTGACTGCCACTGCCATGGAAGAAGCAGCTTGTTATCTCACACAAGCTCCAGCATTTAAATTAACTTTTTTAAATTCATGCTTGTTTTCCCTCCCACTCAAATACACCTCTAATACAGATGAGAGTCATCAGGCATTAGTGTCCAGAGGGAGAGCTACTTAGCTGTCAAATATACCTGAATTTCTTTACTACTGTAAGTCTGATGTGTGTTTTAAGCTGTTCCATGCAGCAAAATTAAGGAAAAAAAACATAATAAAAACAAATTTGTACAGGTCTTTGTATTAGCAGATGTTCAGTATTATAAAGAAATAAATCTGGTTACATTTTACAATTAGGATACATAATTTAACATCAATTAAAGCATTATAAGTATTAACTGACAGTTAAGTCATTTCATTAAAAGAAAATTGAAGAAAAAAATTAATGTAGAGGTTTGCACATTAATGTACCTAAAGCTACTACAAGGAGTTTTTAACTGGTTGTGAAACAGTCTTAATTTGTTACTGATGCCTCTGTTTGACCTACATAAGTTAATGAGACCAAGAGGATCAGCTGTTTCCATGTGGTTATTCTTAATGCCTGCCACGGGGTCCGAATCCCCTTGAAATCAGATGAAATGAGTTTGTGTTAATATTTCCCCAGGTACAGCTACAGTGAGTAGTACTTTTTTTTTGGAGGTTATATTTTGTGATTATTTCAGTGGAGACACTACCGCTTTTGTCCACAGGGTCCTCCAAAATCAACAAAATATGAGATCCCTGTAGTAGCTTTAATATATTAAGGGCATTAATATAATAATTAGAGCATTGCTGAGCCTTAAAAAATCCCCAGAATCATTTTGCAGGACAGTAAATTGTAAGAAAAAAGTCATTATCAATAATTTATTGGTATATATCTGGAAATTAATTAGCATTAGTTAATTAAGTCCACCTCCAGTTATGTTTTAAACAATTTAAAATGCTCTGCAACAAGTAACAAATTGTATCTGATAGCTTTTTTTTTTTTTCCAAATAAGCGCTTTATTTAGTATTCAAGGAGTCATGAATATGCAAATAGCCCCCGCCCAATTACACTGAGACAGTTTACCAACCAATTAAAAACTCCTTGTGGTAGCTTTAATAACAAAAATGTATTTAATTTAGATATCATTGTCAAAAAACAGAGTGAGGCATTTTATCAGCGCCTATTTTTTTATCGCTGGCTCAAAATTCCATATCTTTTTTATGCTGCTCAGATCTCATGTTCAGGTTGTTTCTGCAGGTCTTCGGGGTTTTTTAACCATTCAAACTCGTAGTAATTCAGCCTTTTGTAGCCAACGGCAACAAATGTCAAAGGGAGCTCAATGGATTTTAGGCTGCGGGATGGATCCAAATTTAGAAAATTTGAGCATGGTGTTGAGTGTCTGGTTCACTCCTGGAGGGCTTAGGGGGGTCCAGATCTTCAAATTATAACAAATTATAATGCTAATCTCACAATATTCAGAATTAAATAGGGGCCTAATTAAATTGAAGTTCACAAATAAAGTTGTAACTTGTAAGTTCAGTGTAAAACTAGTTTTTAAGGCTCCCCAAAGACTCAAGGGTATGCAGATTGTTCACAGCTCCATATGGTTATAGGTCTGTATGCCTGCACCATATGTTTACAGGCGTATATGCGTGCATAACTTTGTGTATCATATGTTTAAATGTTTGCATGGGTGTATGTAAATGTGTGATCTCAGTAATCCCCTGTGAATTGTTGTTTTCCTGCACGACTGGACACAAAAACAAGCCTAAACTCCAGTTCACCTTGTGTTCCCTCCTGTTGTCTACATATCGATTCGGTGGACCGCCGCTAATATTAAGCAATAAAACAGAAATAGAAATGTAAGGCGGGGCTGCCCTTTTCTTTTAATTTTCACTCGGCCATTCATATATCTGTTCATGTCCCTCCTCACCTCCTCAGCACCCATTAAGATTGCTTTTTGGGCAGCCCGACATCATCTTAATGCAATTCAAAGACCTACATTCTACACCAGAGTTGCCGTGGCAACAAAGTCTCCCCCCCACCCCCACACCCCTCACCCCCTCCTTCCCCAAGATGCTGAAAGATCAATAGAGTATCCTCGACGGTGTGGCAGGAAATGCTCCGGCACAGATGGTCCTCTGAGAAACCATGAGCTTTGTGGCCTAGTTAGCATCTGAAAACTAACACAATCGAGTAAGGTCACTATTATACTGAAATTTAACAAACTTGTGCAGCAGTATTAAATTAAATCTGAACCAAAAGACCACAGCACTGGAGCCTTTTTAACAGGAAGTCTGATCTGCACTGCTGTAGCCTACTTTATTGTTTTCCCTGCGTCTGTAAAAAAGGAAATCTGGGGAATTAATTTAGACAAGGCAGGAGCACTGTGCTGCCAACAATAAAGGAGCGTTGCTAAATAAATAAATTCTCTCTGGGGGGATTGGAACTTTTCTCGCAAAGTGTACCACCTAGTGTGTGTTTTAAGCACACGGAAATGGTTTATTGTGTGTATTCTTTGTTGAGTAAAGTGCACAGTTTAATTTTCAAACCTGATAACTAAACCTGCAGAGTCAGAACAAGGAGGGAGAGAAGTGTAAACACAAACCAAGCAAAGGTTTGGGTTTAGTGTCTTTCTTAAATACAGTTAAATGGTCTGTACATCTTCATGCCCGGTGTGTGACCCAGACTCAGAGAACACGCTGGGACCAACCAAGCATCTTACATGGTTGCACACTAAATGCACTTTATGTAGTCTATGCACGCTCTGTAGTGTTGCTGTAGCACCTTGGTCCCTGAGGAACTTTGTTTTGTTTCACTAGTAGCCTACAAGCTGTACATGGTTGAAATGACAAATAAAGTCTACAGTCTGCAGAACAAATATCAGTAAACACATTCATAAAAAAAGATCGCACATGTTTGTATTTATGTTTTAAACTGAAAATCTACATGATTTTTTCTTTTTTATTTTAGCATTTTTGAACACATTTGCATTTATATACATATTCCCAAGAACAAAACCACATTTCTTTTGTTTATGTTCATTTTTTGTGGTTTTTATTTCACACTTACTTTGGCAATGTAGTTTTGTTGTTATTTTCTCACACTTGCCTTGGTGATGTAAACTTCTGTTTCCCATGCCAATAAAGCTTTTTTGAATTGAAACTGAATCAAATAGTCTACACAAGGAATCTGAAAATGTAGCTCTAGTAAAAATCCATGATATCAAAGTTGAACGTCTCATGAAGCGTCCACAAATATCTGAGTGAAAACAAACATGACTGTTACAACTGTTGCTGTTTTGACCATTTCTCATCACTCCTGTAGGAATACCAACACAGAGGCTACACAACGTATTGCTATGGACAAAGTCAGCAGTATAATGCATTTTGACCACCTATTTCGAATATTTTTTCTTCTTTACTTTGCCATCAGACACGCCTGCTTTATTACATGACACACCTACTTCACTGCAAGACACCCTCCACGACACAACTCGCTGGATCAACGGACTTATCTGAACCCAAACCACATCTTTCTCTTAACCTACCCAAGTTTGTTTTTTTGGCTACACCTACCCATGTAGTTTTTGGTGGTTAATCATAGTGCAGTTTCGACCTTTTCAGGACTGTTGTAGTAGGCATGTCCTGTACTTCTGTGTACCTGTGGTTCGACCTACATTTCATTAGCTCCATGTAATTAGCTAGCTAACTGTTGATGGATTAGCTAGTGAGTTAGCCAGTGTTTTGCTAACATGAGATAAATTAGAATGTGATCAAATGGGGCTTTTACAGGTCATCCAGCAACATCTTTCAGCCATCTTCAAAATGTGTTTTTCTTTTCATAGTCGAGCCAAGCAGATAGCATATCTTAGCACAGGAAACAGCGAAGAAGACATTTGACCACGGTTCCAAAAGAGGCAGGTTAGGAAAGGTCAACATTTAAGATTTGAATAAAAACTAATTTCTAATACAAGACACACACAAGACCCTAAATTACATATGTAGGAGGCTATTGTGGATTTGGGTCTCCAGTGACTTTAAATGTATTATATAAATTAGATGTAATACAACTGTCAGGCGTTGACTAAATTCCATCAACAACCTTTGAGAAACTCTCCCACTGGTCTGAACTCATGCTTCAAGCTGTTCCACTTGCCTCATAAAATGACATCAGACAAACCCAGATTTTAATGAGAGTTCTGATTGGACAGCAGTATTTCATAGTTAACGAGGTGCCCTGTTGTCTGTCAGATAGTAGCCAGCCAGACAGCCAGCAGTGTCTGTGTGTGTGTGTGTGTGTGTGTGTGTGTGTGTGTGTGCGCGCGTGCAAGAGAGTGCAAAGGGAAAAAGCAACTGGGAATTTTCATTGCTGTCTGGCAAATGCAGCACAGGTTGAAGTGAAATGACAGCAATACACTCACAATTTCTCACTTCTCTCAGTATCTCGAACATGCATAACAACTCTTATCAGACTCAAGTTTGTTTTGTTGGAGACATGGGTGAAAACAGAGTGTCTGTGCAGAGCATACGAATGAGGCAGAGCTTGAGAGATGGTGGAACAGAGCTTTATTTCTGCCATGAAATTTGACATATGACATTTATTCCAGGCCTTTTTAAATCAAATTTAATTTGGGACTTCTGCTACACTATGCTTTTTGCTTTGGGCCCAATGGGGGACAAAATCGGTGGTGTTAAAACGTCAGCGCCACCTCAACATGGTGGAACGCAGATAAAGGGACTCTAAAATTAGTCCTGACAAATTGGATGAAGCATCAAAAATGCTGAAAAACAGACACAATTTGTGTTTAAAATCCACAGCCAGGTTTCCCTGTATGAATTAAAATAATTATGCTGGACCTCCAAAAAAGAGACATCGCTTTTTGATTGACATATTGGATCCGGCAGGGATAAAAAAAAATGTCACCCTGTGGGGTTGGATGTCATTCTCTAAACCTAGAAAAGTCAGTTGTCATCCTTTTACTTTATCTGCGTTAACAGGCTCTCTCATCAGCAGTGGCGCTTAAGGCATTAGCAATCAAGATGGATGCCAGAGAGGGTAAAACCACCGACAATGTGGCATCAGCACATCACCATTTGTGTTCCACTGAGGTCTCTTATGGTTATTACAGCAAACATCACTTTTTACTCCTGTCACCACAGGCGTGTTCTCTCCCAGACTGAAATCAATACCTCTAATGGAAATCTGAGAGTCAGAACATCCTCAATGCCTCCATCGGATCAGATGGGCTGGAAAACAAGCCGTATTCCCGCCGTTTTCACCTTTACTTTTTTGCTGCTGTGATTTACATGACAGGTTTCTGTCTAATTCTGCTGTACATCTCAGAACCATAGGGAGAGCAGAGAGCATGAAAAGGTCATGAAAATCCTTGAGCACTGTTGACAAGTGCCCTTTTCTACCTTTAATTCTCCATCCCGATGTGGAGTTTCAGAGCGAGAAAAACACACAAGCCTTGTTATATGATGGAAATGTACGTGGCATATGGTTACCGCGTGTAGGAAAACTGCCTTGTGATCACTCAAGAAATTATATGGTTCAGTGGTGATGCAGCCTGGTGGTGGCACAAAAAAACATTCTATTATTTCCATTAAAAGGCTACAGAGACATGGGCTTCTGACAGAGTTGGCGCAGCCTTTCATCATCCCAGGTGCCATTATTTCAGAAAAGCTCCATTTCATTTTGTGATTGATACCTCGCTGGCAGTCTCAGCAGTCTTGGTCAGACTCTGGATTTCTGCAGCAGGGTCTCGTAAAGGCTATGATGCTATTTATTAATTCAAAGATCTCTATTTTTTTGACTCAGCGTCTCTTTTATTTTGTCTCTGTCTGTCTTACATATAGGACCTGGAAGCAGATCAACAATGGAGCGGCTGGTCATGTGTGTGCTGCTCTGTGCGGCTCTGGTGAAGGGCTACAGCTGCCCCGGCCGCTGCATCTGCCAGCACCTCTCCCCCACTCTGACTCTGCTTTGCGCCAAGACCGGGCTGTTGTTCGTGCCCCCCACCATCGACCGCAAGACCGTTGAACTGCGACTCACCGACAACTTCATCACCATCATCCGCAGGAAAGACTTTTTCAACATGACGAGTCTGGTGCACCTTACGTTGTCCCGTAACACCATCAGCCAGATCACCCCCCATGCCTTTGTCGGCCTGCGCTCCCTGCGAGCCCTTCACATGGACGGAAACCGCCTCAGTGTGATAAAAACTGACCACTTTAAAGGCCTCATCAACCTGCGGCACCTCATCCTCGGGAACAACCAGATCCACCAGGTGGCCGCCTCCTCCTTTGACGAGTTTGTCTCCACCATAGAGGACTTGGATCTGTCCAATAACAACTTGCGCACCCTTCCCTGGGAAGCCATAGCCAGAATGACCAACATTAACACGCTCACGCTGGACCACAACCTGATCGACCACATAGGAGCGGGAACTTTTACGCTTCTTACCAAGCTGGTCCGCCTAGACATGACCTCCAACAGGCTGCAGAAGCTGCCGCCAGACAGCCTGTTCCAGCACGCACAGGTGCTGTCAGACGCCAAGGGCTCCAGCTCATCCACACTAGCGGTGAGCTTCGGCGGAAACCCTCTCCACTGCAACTGCGAGCTGCTGTGGCTGCGCAGGCTGACACGAGAGGATGATCTGGAGACCTGTGCCTCACCGGAGCACCTCATGGATAAGTATTTCTGGTCTATCCAAGAGGAGGAGTTTATCTGTGAGCCTCCGCTGATCACCAAACATCTCGCCACAAAGCCCTACGTGATGGAGGGGCAGGGCGTGACTCTGAAATGTAAAGCAGTGGGTGATCCGGACCCTGATATTCACTGGCGGTCACCAGACGGCAAGCTGGTGCATAATAACTCCCGCACCATCCTGTATGATAATGGCACCCTTGATATTCTCATCACCACGCTGAAGGACAGCGGGGCGTTTAATTGTGTGGCGTCCAATGCCGCAGGCATCGCCACAGCTGCTGTTGAGATCAACATGATCCCCTTACCCTTGTTTGTTAACAACACAGGCCACATGCGCGAGGACCCCGGCCTCTCAGACATCACCACCTCCTCCAAATCTGGCAACGACACCAAGGGCTATGACAAGCAGGACAGGAGGGTGATGGTCACCGAGCTGACCTCCTCCTCTGCTGTGATCCGTTGGCCGTCTGAGCGCCACATCCCCGGCATCAGGATGTACCAGATTCAGTACAACAGCACGGCGGATGATACTTTGGTGTACAGGTAAGCCATGGTGGAGGGACGGGAGGGGAAGGAGGGGAGGGTGGGGGAGCAGGGACACGTGGAAAGGTGAGACATCTGGAGTTACCATCTGCTGAATGACACGGTGGTACATAATGGCAGATTGACAGATCCCAAAGACGCAAAATGATTAAGTATGACCAAAAATAAGCAGAACCCCTATAGTGTGATCTTGGGGAAAAACTGAGGAAGGCTCCATAAATTAGAATGTGTTCAAATGTACAGTAAAGTGAAGATATTTAGAGCCTTAGTAAACGATTTTCAATCTCTGATATTTGATTTTTGCCATCAGCTGAAAAGACTGTGGAGTCCAACTCTCTAAAGCACCAAAGAGCCTTTTCAGCATCATTAAAATATAATATGACAATAAACAATAACATGAGGGCCAACTACTACACTGCATGTAACTGTTTGTATCATTAGCGAGTGTCTGTATTAATTGGTAGAAACACAGAGTGTGATTAGATGTGGTTGTCTAATGATAGGCTTGGTTGCAGTGGTGGAATAAGTATTCAGATCATTTACTTACTGTAGGTAAATTAACAACACGCTATAAAATACAAACACTGATGCATTGATGTGTAAGCAGAACTTCACTGTTGTAGCTGGTGGAGGTGGAGCTAGTATTAACTATATTATATATATAGTTTGTTCGTTAATCTAGTGGTTTGCAACTTGAGGGTCAGACCCCTTTCAAAGGGTCACAGAGGGTCATGAGATAATTAGTGGGAGAGACAAGAGGAAGAAAAAAATAAAGTTCTACTATATCAGTTTATACTTCAAACTTTTCTCTTATCTGTGGTTTATTTGTAAAATATTCAGTGATTTGACCTTTCTGGGCTTCGAACAGTTATTTAAATGTAACCATTTGAGAGGTTCAGAGGGGAAATGTCAAGTAGCTCGCAGATATCTGAAACATGACAGCAGGGCCCAACCAGACTTTTATAGAAGGGGCCACAAGCCAAAAAGGTTGGGGATGAATGATTTAATTTTTAAGAATGCATTGTATACTCAACAAAAATATAAAGGCAACAGAAAAAAGAGACATTTATTTGGCACTGAACTATGACTATTTCACAGATTTGCAGTTCCCATTCGAGTGGAACAGGTCATGACTTTACCCTCCTGTTAAAAAAAGCAGAATCTGTGAAGTAGCCACACTTCAGTGCCAAATAAGTGTTTTTTTTTTTTTCAAGATAAAACTGCACATTTTATAGTGGCCTTCTTTGTTGGCCAGTCATAGGCACACCTGTTCAGTTATCATGCTGTTTAATCAGCATCAGTGCTCACCAACACAGATGTTAAGTCTCAGATTTTTTTTAATGGAGCAAATGGGAGCAAAAGCAAAAGTGTTGTTTTAATATTTATGTTGAGTGTATTTTGTAAGATCATCTTATTTTTTAATGCAAAAAAGTTATGAGTAACCGTAGCTGTCAGATTAAACAGCACAATATTAAAGTAAATGAAAGGTCCAGTAAAATGGAATTACTCAAATGAAGTACAAGAACCTCAAAATTATCTCAAAAGTACTTGGAAAAAAATGTCAACATCACCTGTGAAATAATGTAATATTATACAAGTGGGAGTAAGTCCAAGTAAGTGCTTGGTTGCAAAAACATAGGAATACTGTGAAAGCACAAGAACAATATACTGTATAAGTTAACGGGACAGTCCAAAATTTGAAAATACTTATTTTTCTCTTACTTAGTAAAATCTGCAGGAGCTACTTTAAAATTTACTGAAACTACTTTCATTCTTTGTACTAGAAACAAAATAGTTCCTACATGAGACTGCTCACAACAAGATCTGTGATCTATTTTGAACTGGACTGGATGGATAAATAGCACTACAAGCCAGAGGAAAAAACTTAAGGTGTATTTTTAATTTGGGGGTGAACTGTCCCTTTAACATAAAAATTAAATTACATATTATCCAAAATGGCCCCTTTCAGAGTGTTTTATTATTATTATTATTATTATTATTATTATTATTATTGTATGATATGATTCTTAAAGCAGTTACATGTCAGCAGTATTTGGATGCTGAAGTTAACATGGAGCACTTTATATTATTTATCTTATTACTGATATATAAATATGTTTTGTATATAAAATCTTAATCTGAAAAGTAACTTGTAACTATAGCTGTGAAATGAAGGTACTGAGTATAAAGAGTCATACGATGAAAATCATCAAAACTATACTTAAAAGGAAAATTTGGCACTTTTTTTCATGTGGATGTCCAGACAGTGTTGATGGTAAATGTAGTCAGTTGAAGAAATAAGTTCATTCCTGTGTTCTATATTGACCACTACATTGAAAACTCTCTTTTCCTGCTCATGGAACTGTTCAGCAGTGCCTACATGTACCAGGATGCATTGCAGACAAGCATAGTGACTCTCACGCCCATGTTGCCATGTATTACTACCCTAACCCATTACTTTGTTGGCCAAAACATGGCATTAGGTGATAAAAGTACTCATTTGGCACACCCCCAGGATACCCAGAGGCAGAAACCAGAAATCCAAGTTGAAATAGTCTGTAGTTCTTCCTTACATCCAGTGACATCACTGTGACATCACTGGATACAGGAAGAACAACAGATTTTGCAGCAGGGGAACTCATCTTTCTTGGTCGATGTAGCAGCACTGAAGAATTTATTGCTTCAACTGACTGCATTTCCAATCGACACTGACTGGACATCCACATGAAAAGTGGTGATTTTTTCCCTTCAAGTACATCATTTGAGTTATTTTCCACCACTACTTATTTGCAAAAAAAACAAAACAAAACAGAAAATGCTGTAGAAGCGCAAGGTCAATATACTATATAAGGTAAGTTTCAATGTTTAATATATGAAGTGCAGAGAAAAATGTCAAATCCAATACACCTGTCTTACAATTAAAACTTGTTAATGGTTATGAAAACAGAGCTCCCTCTGTCTTAAAAAGTGAGTGCAAACATTTGCAAACCTTATTTGAATACAGTTTTTAATATGAGATTAAGTTTGATGTGTTTCTTATGCAATATGTGACTCACATGAACTGAATAGAGAAATACTTCAGGATTTATGTATTCATGGCGCGAGTTAATAATAGTGGTCGACTTCCTTTTTTTGAGGTTTTATCAGATGTAATGAGCCACTCTCCTGTATAATTTTCTCATCCGGTTTAGGCATGGAGCTGAGTGTTGTTTTGTCTTTAGGTGGTACATTATTACCTACAAATGATAACCATCAAAGCCCCCCTTTAGGGAAAAGGAACAAGCTTCTAATTATATTAACGCCAATGCTGACCTGAAGACAATCCCTTCCTCCGATGTATTTAGAGTGTTGTAATCCTGCGGTTGCCAACGAAATGTGACCTCAGGTATTCACACATCAAAAGTGCTTTCGCATCATGCGTCACTTGTCCTGCAGCCCGCAGCTGTTGTGGCATATTCTTTAGACAGCGAGCCTCCTCTGTCGTGTTTATCACCTTGGAGTTTACCCTCGCTGTCATTTCATACACAAACCCAGTGGAGCAACTTCTCACAGCTTTTTTATAATATAACATCTTCTCTCATAAGTCAGCTTTAATGAAGTGTTGTGCTTTTTATGTTTGTCTAGCAGAATGAGTGATATTTAATGCTAGAGCTGCGGCGGCCCTGTTGTCTTTTTGTTGTGTGGAGTTGACACCTTTGTGTGATTTAATACACCTTATGCAAATCAGTAAATGTGGGCGTTGTAATTCCAATGATTAATCGTCCACATCTTTACCACCTCGCTGTGTCTCTTCTCTCTGCAGAATGATCCCATCCACCAGCAAGAACTTCTTAATCAATGATCTGGCCGCAGGGCGCGCGTATGACCTTTGTGTGCTGGCGGTTTATGACGACGGCATCACATCATTAACGGCCACACGTGTGGTCGGCTGCGTGCAGTTCCACACGGCCAGCGAGGTCAGCCAGTGCCGCTTCATGCACAGCCAGTTCCTGGGAGGCACTATGATCATCATTATTGGTGGTATAATCGTTGCTTCTGTGCTGGTTTTCATTATCATCCTGATGATCCGTTACAAGGCCTACAGCAGCCCAGAGGACGCCAAGACCAAGGTCAGCTCCAGCATGCACTCCCAGACCAACGGCAGCCAGCAGCGGCTGCAGCGCTCCGCCTCCAAGCAGCCGTCCGACGAGGGCCAGCGTGAAGCCTCGGCGCCCAAAGAGTGCATGGCACTGGTGCTGAGGGTGGACAGCGAGAAGAGGGAGGATCCGGGAGCCACCACTGCCATCTTGGAGGTGGAGCTGCCCCCGTTGAGCGCAGACAAGTTGAAGAGGAGGACCAGCCTGGACGCACAGCGCTCCGGCCCGCCGTCCGAGGACACGCAGACGGACAGTAGCCTGACGGGCTCCACCATGTCCCTGTGTCTCATAGGCCCCAACGCCGGCACCAAGGAGGCTCCCCGGCTCAAGGACAAGAAAAGCGCCCTCGCCAACATGGGGTTGCTCCCTAATGAGCTTGCACGAACTAGGCACAGATTCTCTTTCGACGGAGGGGATTACTCCATTTTTCAGAGTCATAGTTACCCGCGCAGGGCGAGGACGAGGTGGCACAAGTCCACCAACCAGCTCAACATGGAGTCGTCGCCACTTGCCAACAGGAGAGTTACGTTCAGCAGCACTGAGTGGATGCTGGAGAGCACAGTGTGAGAGGGAAAGCTCAAACATACACATGTAAAAACACAAACATGCCATATAAAACACACACACACACACACGTTTTCTCCTCTCGCGCACAGCAAACAAAGCACATTAACTAAGACATGCAAACTTTCTGTGAGTTGCTGGAGAAGAACGCAGTCTCCCGTCATCCTGCCTCCTCATCATACTCCCAGAGAGGTTTGTCGGCCATGTCCTTTCTTTATGCAGCAGTGCCTTATTCTGAAAAAATGTACGAATGGAGGATGCTGCTCACTGTAGTCATAAACCTTCCTCTCTCTTATCATTGCCTCTTGCCCTGATAACAGGAGGCTTTTCTTTGGATTTTTATTTTTTCCTCCGTTTTCTGTGACATGCCAAGGGAGTGTGGTGATTGGATGTGACTGTTTTAATTGTTAAAAAACACAACAAAAAAACACAAGAAAAAAAACAAAAAACTCCATCATTAACTGTAAAGTGAAACAGCCAGGTATCCTGTTATGTCAATCATGTTTTTGGGTTCTTTCAAAAGATTAAAAAAAAAAAAAAAAAAAAAAAAATTTTAAAAAAAAAAAAAAAAAAAAAAAAAAAAAAAAAAAAAAAATATAAAAAAAAAAAAAA
>JAJHUR010118311.1:0-29172 GCA_027495735.1 Lutjanus campechanus
TCCTCTCCGCTGTCCTGCTGCTGCTGCCGCCGCTGACTGTTGCTGTGGGTTTCTGTGTGTGCGTGCGTGCGCGTGCGTGCGTACGTACGTGTTGTCCCTGGAGACCATATAGCGGAGCACCGGTGTTGTTGTTGTTACGTTAACGAGCTAACGTTAGCTACAGTAGCTAAACTTAAATGCAATTCAAACGTGCCAAAGATCTCAATGTATCATAAGAAATTAACCCAACAAACGCCTTATTTTTTTCCCCTTTAATTTGTTTGTTTGTTTGTTTATTTATTTATTTATTTATTTATAATACTTAATTTATGATTTACTCTTTTAAACCTATTTTGATATTATGTTGTTTTTTTTTGTATTCTAGTCTATTGCATCTGTGTCAATGTCTGTTCTTTTTACATTATTGAAGTTTTATAATTTTTACAATTGCCTTACAGTGTGCAAACTTGAAGTTTACATCAAAGAAAAAGAGAAGCTATAGCAGCCAAACTAGCTAAGCAATGATAACTACTTCTGAATATAAAATAAAAACGCGCCTATTACTTGTCTTTTTCATGTCATTTAGTTTTTCTTTATATGTGTGTGTGTTTGTATATATACATATGTATAAACAAACAAATATCTAAATAAATAAATTGAAAAAGATATAAAAGAATAGGAAGATAGGGGGGGTGCATGAATTTTCATTTAAGATTTATGTAATTTGATAGTTTTGTTTTTTTTAATTGTCTATAAAATTTAATGCAGTCAATTTTATACAAGAGTCTCGTTTTATAAAGTAGGATTATTCACCAGAACAATCAATATCACCTGGATTTAATAAAAAAAAAAAAATTCTTATGTGGGGGTATTTTTCCTTTTTTATATACACAAATGCAATCGTACATATTATATATGTTTAACATGTTTTTTTAAATCCTTCTAAATTATACAATGTACAATGTCCTGCTTACTCTAAACTTTTTGTGAGACTATGCTGCCATCTGCTGGAAAAACTCAAAATTACCTTCTTTTGTGCCTACAGTTTCAAACAACTTGTTAGCCACATGGTGAAATCCAAAGATATTACACCATAATTCGTAGAGTGTGTCAATTTTTATCAAACTTAAACTCAATTTTACAATATTTCTCTAAACATGAAGCTAAAAAAAAAAATCAAGAATATTTTTTCAGTTTCAAATTTCACTAAATGTAAAGCAAGCTTACTTTAAAAGTCTTAATGAAATATAGCTGCCTGTCCTTGTGGAGAATTTTTGAAACGTCAGTTTGGTCCAGATTTAACAATTGCTCCTTTTGTGATGAACACATTGAAATGACAGAACATTCATTTTATGTATGAAAATTTGCAAGTGCTTTTTGTGAAGATCCGCATTAGCCCACTGTTAGTTTTTGTTTGTTTGTTTGTTTTTCTTATGTTCGATTTCTCTATAATAATAAAAGAAAATGCAATTTTTGGTACATTTATGAGAGATGGTACACATGACTTAGCAATTAACATAATTATTATTATTGGATATGTTCTTTTGCATAAGAACAGAATCTTGAAAAACAGCTAAACTGTGTCATTACTTCTCATGCCTGAAATGAACAGAGAAGAAGAATGCTTTGGAAATTCTGCAGCTTAAGAGAACAACTTTAATTGAATCCCTAGGGCTTGCTTATTTTATTTTTTATATGTTTTATTTTAATAAGTTTCATTTTGATTATTTTTCTAGTTTATTCATTTTATTCAACCTTTATGTACCCAAGAAGAGTCACACTGAAATTAAAACTCTCTTTTTCAAGGGAGTCCTGGCCAAGACAGGCAGCAGTACGAAAGTAAGAAAAGATAATTAAAAAGTTTCTTTCATTTACTGTCACTATCCATCTTTTGTTTTATGAGTGACATGGTGTTTGTCTGTTGTGTGAATTAGAAGTATTTCACACTGTTCCATGAATGTATGTATGTAATGTATTTTTCACACAAAAACAAAAACCAAAATCTAAAATTTAAATCAGGGCTCAACACTAACTTCTCAAATCGGTTGTCAGACTGGCAAACAAGCATCAGCTTATTGTTGCTGAAACTGAAAGTATGGTGGCCACTTTTAGTCACCTTACATTTTGAGTAATTAAGATACTATGCAGATATAATTCAGTTTAATAATTACAATGTGACATAAAAAAAACATGTTTAAAAGCTTTAAGACAGTAGGATAACTGAACAAAATTCTTTATCATGTGTTTGTATCTGATAATTTACAGATTTTGAATCTTAAATGTTTCAGTTAACGTTTCCACTTTCGATTCCAGGTAGAGTACCACTAGTGCAGCTGTTGTCATGGTAACAGATACCTCAGAAATGCTTGTTCGTCCGTTCTCTCCATTTCAGTTTTAATCATTTAATTTGCACACTTTTCTGATGTTGACAGGTTTGTCAAACTTTTCACCGCACAGTCAAACAACTTAATTTGCTCACAGCAATAAAGCGACAACACGTCAAGTTGTACTCAAAACTGATTTATTCAACTCACAATTAGACCCTGAGGTCACACACAAAATTAAGCACCACTCTCTGTGCCTGTACAATGTAACATGCTGAAAGAAATGACACGAGAAAATAATAATTAATAAACAAAACTGTATGTATTAAATCCCTACAGAAAAAACAAAAAACATCGTTAGTCAATGCAAACATGTTCTGTTCTGTTTGGATGGTTTGAACTGATGAAAATTATTACCTGAATATTCTCATTAATCGTTGTTAGAGCAGCACAGCTTCCCAAGTTATGACAGAAACTACATTTTTAAAAATGTATTAGCTGGATTAGATAGGCAGAGAACATGAATTAATGGCCCTTTAGAAAGTACAAAAAAAAACAACTGTGTTCCTATGTGACATGGCCACAAAAAACTAGAAAAAATATATAAAAATGGCACATCGTTTAAACAAAATAATCCACATCAGAATGAGACAACAGTCTGTTATTATTGTACAACTTATATACAGAAGCCCTGGTCTCAAGGTAGTCTCGTCTCCGGGAGGTTCAAAAACATAAAGCTTCACTTGCAGGCGTGTCTGTGTGTGAATGTAAATAAATTATAACCCAACAATACCTCCTGCCGTGTGATGCCAGTGCTGGGTTTGTGCTTCATAATATATCAAGCATGAAGCACAATACATACAAAATAATATGCCATGTTTACATCAGCTGTCATGTACACGTTTTTCTCTTTGGAGATCTGAATGTAAGTTTTGGACCGGAGAGATCAATCATCTTTTTTTTCTTGCGTAATTGTGAATACTTTGCAGAAACGAACCCTCAAAAATCAACTGTTTCATCAAAGTTATTAATTTCATCTTCATAAAAACAGTCAAGTCTTTGCCATCACACTTTTTTTTTTTCAACACAACGTATTAAGAGCAGGTTAAGTTTGACAATACGTGTCAGAAGTATTTAGCAAGTTCCCCCACAAATGACAAAAAAAAGTGTGATTTATGAGCATACAACAAGGAGAGACCAGTACAGATATGGTTCCACTGTCCTGAGACTGCACAGGCTGGAGTCCTGGACTAACGAGACGTCACACACCGTCCTCTGTGATGCTTGGAATAGCCGCACACTCTTTGTCTGCGACGCTGTTTCCCTCCTCGGACAGGTAAAGAAGTCTATGCTTGGAAGTCGTTCCCAAACTGTCTTCTCTGTTCCTCGGTCATGGACAGATAGGTGGCCCTCATAGTGGGGGAGTACTGTGGAGGAAAAGGTAAACACACAGACACACAGACACACACACACAGAACGTTACAAGCTGATTCTGTGACTGAGTCTAATCATCAGATTAAAAGACAGAAAATGTCATGGGAGGGGGTTTAAAGGAATAGTCCTCGTGTGGGATTTGAAAGGTGGCTCTTGAAGCTCAGCAGAAGACGGCAGCTGTAGTCAGCTTGGATTCACAGTTACAACGGATTCCACTGGCGACCCAGACTGTCGTTTCACCAATAAATTGCTATTTATGCTACTTAAAATATGCTTATTCACATGAGTGTATGCTATATTTAGCATATTAATGCTTTACCTCGCCATCAGACAGCCTTTTCCAACGGGAAAACACTGTTAGAGAAGCCAAATATCGCTCTCTCCGAACCAACCAGACTCCACTGAAAAAATTTGTAATTTTACCTTGCAGAACATGGGAGATCCTGGCTACTGCTGCCTGGATCGGTTAGTTTGTTTGTCTTATTGTGTGACTTTGGTGGCTAGTTTGGATTAACCAAAGTCACACAATAATGCAAACAAACTAACTGATCCAGGCAGCAGTAGACCTGCAACTTCTGTGTTTTGTTAAGTAAAATCACTGATTTTGCCAATGAAGTCCGGTTGGTTTGGAGAGAACGATATTTGCCTTATATAAACATGGTTTCCCATCGAAAAAGGCTATCTGACAGCAGGGTAAATATTCTAAATATAGCATACACAGAATTTGACATTGTGTTTTTTAGGTGGCTAAAGTATATTTTGTTGCTGACCCTGTCCTCAGCAGTACATTGTCTAGCTTCCTGGTACTCCTACTGCTTCTCCAAACTAGGGGCGTGACAAGCGCCATCTACTGTAGCCCCACTTCAAATACTCCAAACTATCCCTTTAAGTAAAGTACAAGTACCCTCAATTTGCACTTAAATGGAGTACTTGAGTAAATGTTATTGGTTACTTTTGACCCAGACAGTCACTGCTCCTAGCCAATAAATTGCACATAACGCCCTGACACAAGTTGAACCACAAGTTGTCATTTTATACTTTCACCTTTTTTTGTAAAAGCTAAATAAACCAGATATTAAGTGTTAATAAGTGAGCTTTAAAGGAGCTGGTAGACTTATTTTGTTACCTTCAGACAGAACCAGGCAGACTTTTTCCGATCTCAATGCTAAGCTAAAATAAGCTACGCTAACTGTCTCATAACTTCAGCTTCACAGTCAAATGGCAGATTTGAGCATGCTATCAATCTTCTATCCTCTTCTGAATTTTCTGTGGAAAAAGACAGCTTTTCAGCCGCCTTGCATTTCCAACTGGTATGACTGTGCCACTGTGGCAAAGACAACAGGTGTTTGGTTGAAATCTGTTTCCCCGTTCATGTGCTCTCCCTTACCATACCCTGCTACACCTAACAATTACCTACCGTTCACTGTGGATGGCACTGCTATGGGAAACACTATCTGATGGGGGAACACACTTAGACACGACACCATTTCCTCAGAGTCAGAGCCTAGCTCTGTGAAGAAATTACCAAATTAACACCACTTTAGAAATAAGAGAAAAGAAAGACGCATGTTCACTGAGGAGTTAAACTGAAATTGTCACAATCTTATATTGAATTTGGGAACAGGCATAAGTGGTTGTAATGATGTGCATTACACAGTAATAACATAAGATGAGTAACTTCATTGCTTTGCACCAACAGGGGCTGTGGAGGGGGGAGAAACCTTACCAGAAAACATGAGGAGAAAAAGCGTTTATGAATTTGCTCGTTAATTTAGTCTACTGTATAATGGAGACATCATTTTCCCAGGAAAAATCATGTCTGGTGGAAGACAGATTTGCATAGTGAAAGCGAGACTCATAGGGAACCAATCTAAACGCAAATGGTGTCGTTACTCTATAAACATTACACTGTGCAATTAACATTTACTTCATACTGATAAGTCAGAGCGAAAAAGTTGCCTATTTCCACTCCCCATCCAGCAGTTTTTCCCAGTATGTTCCTAATTCCCTAATCAGTCGACTGTGTATTTATACCTGCCTTTTACCCCTGGTATGTTCAGGGTACCCTTTTACTGCTGTTTCAGTATCAACCTCAGGGAGGTGGATGATGTGGCAGAAGTAGTTTGAGAAGTTTCTGGGGACGTTTTGATGCATTTTCACATGACTCTGAATCACAATGGGAGCCTATTGTCACTGCTGTGAATCCAAACGGACTACAATTGCCATTTCCCTCAGCGAAGCAACCTGCAAACTTTTAAGAGCCACCTTCAAGCCGGCAGGTGCTGAGTTTTATGCTCAAAAAACGATATTTTTCTGAGGAGTATTGCTTTAACTCAGACCTAAAAAGTTTGTTTGTTTATTCAAACAAATCATTTCATTACTCATTAAACATCTCAGGCATCGTGACAGCCTGGGAGTAAACCTGGGTAAAATAAATTCTATAGCACTACACAACCCCTGGTGCAGTACGAGCTATAGAATTGAATGACTGGAGCAGAACTGCATGCACAGGGAGGCTAACTGTGAGGAAACCCAGGGGCGCTACAACTATAGTACCGCCCTGTGACCACCAGGGGCATACAAACCCTCACTAACTCAAGCAGACTTTCTGGAATGAGGACAACAGGTTGTGAGTTAAAAGCCATGCCGAACAGGAAATAAAAACTGCACAGGAACAAAACAACGTGACGTGAGGTGAAGGAGGAGAGGCAAAAGATGCAACAGAGGAAAAGTGAGGGAGTTAATCCTGAGGAAGAGTTGAAAAGACTTACTCGGTTTCTATACTGCTGAGAGTATATCTCCAAAAGTTGATTTTAAAAAAAAGAGGAAATATAGAAATGAAAGATACAAACAAACATACACATGACGAACGAACAAACAAAAAATATATAAAAGAAGCTGTTAGCTGCAGACTGCTGCATGGTGCTGTACAGTTGAAGTCATGAGGGAGAATTTAATTATACATTGCTTGCTGATATTAATTAGGAAAGAAGTCATAAGGCAAAGTACATCACATTTTGTCGTTAACTCGAGCTGGAACTAAAGGCTGAAGGTTAATGAGAATGATGACTGACGTGAGCGAAAGAACTTTGTCTTCCTCATCTACAAAGTGTACAAAAATACATGAAAAGTAAAAAATATATTTGTTATAAGATTTGTATGAGGTATTTATGGATAGTCAGTGTAATACCTACTGTAGCCCCCTGCAGTTTGGAAAAGCAGAGAGGAGTACCAGCATGTAAACTAGTCGACATATTTAAGTTTATGCTATATTTAATACATTTTCACCGCTTTACCCTGCCGTCAGACAGTTTTTTCGTCTGGGAAACTGCCGTTTTTATGAGCCAAATCTTGCTCTGTCTTGCTCAACCAGACTCCATTGGCAAAATCGGTCATTTTACCTTGCAGAACACGGGAGTTACTGGTCTAATGCTGCCTCGATCTGTTAGTTTGTTTGTGTTATTGTGAATCCAAACTAACCTTTTCAAACACAGAAGTCACTCGGAAACTCCAAAATGACTGATTTCACCCATGGAGTTTGGTTGATTTAGAGAGAGCGATATTTGGCTTATACAATGTTTGTTCCCCATCAGAAAAGGCTGTCCGATGCCAAAGTAAAGTAGTGAAAATAGTCTAAATATAGCATACTTAAACTGATATAAATTTTTTTAGGTGAAAAGATATGTTTTGCTGCTGTCCCTCTCCACAGAAGTACGTTGCTTAGTTTCTGTGCTGTCGCCCCTCTCTGCTTTTCCAAACTGGGGGTGTGACGACCACCATTTACTTGTTAGTAACACCCTGACTGACTCACACAACTACACTTCAAATCATCCAAACTATCCCTTTAAACCTCTATGCATAACAACGAATAATATGCAATTCATCAAAAATAAAATATATATTTGGTTTGTATTTCCTGAACTGACAATCCCAACATCGTTTCTCTAAATTATCCTTTAAAAGAGAGGTCAAAAAACACTGACCTAAAGCAGATTAGATACCTTGACTGCTGTATTTCATCACAAACTTGCACAGCATGTTATTAAGAGGTCATGCCCAATGAAAATTTAATCTGAAATGTTTCTATATTTATCGCTGGGATGTACAGTAACAGGAGACGAGTGGCCCAGCAGGGAGGGTGAATTTATTAAATGAGGAAGAAAACCTTAAGTGTCAACAGTGAGCAAGTTTATGGGTTAAGACCTGTGTCACCGCCTCCTGGGAATTTGGCCTGAGGGAAGCTAAATGATGTTTCAGTTCAGGATTAAATATTAAATACATTACTTCTCCTCTCCTTGCTTTGGCACAGTGAGTCAGCCTCCTGTAACTTATGGAGTGCAGAAGGCACAGTGTAAAGCGCGAGTTTCTCATTAAATACTTTAAAGAAATCCTTATAAAAGTTGATTTAAAGGGATAGTTTGGATTATTTGAAGTGGGGTTCTATGAGGTTCTTATCCATAGTCAGTGTATCACCTACAGCAGATGGCAGTCGACGCCCTAAATTTGGAGAAGAAGGAGGAGCTATGGACAGAGTTAGCAGCAAAATGCATTTTAGTTTAAGTATACTCTATATTTATAATATTTTCATCAATTTACTTTGCCGTCAGACAGCTTTCTCTGACTGAAATTCATTGATGTATAAGTCAAATATCACTCTCTCTGACTCAACCAAACTCCATTTGCAAAATCAGTAATTTTACCTCACAGAATATTGGAGTTGCTGGTCCACTGCTGCCACAATTGGTTAGTTTGGTTGCATTATTGTGCGACTTTGTAGAAGCAGAACTAACCTTTTAAAACTCCAAAGTCACACAATAACACAAACAAACTAACCGATCAAGGCAGCATTAGACCAGCAACTCCCGTGTTCTGCGAGATAAAATGACTTATTTGTCTAATGGAGTTTGGTTGGTTTGGATAGAGAGTGATATTTGGCTTATATAACTGCAGTTTCGCATCAGAAAAAGGCTGTCCGACAGCAAGATAGAGCAATGAAAATATTCTAAATATAGCGTACAGTTAAACTGATGCTTCTTTTTTTAGGTGGCCCTTGTTTAAAGTGGCTAAAATATGTTTTGCTGGTGATTCTGTCCACAGCAGTTCAATGCTTAACCTCCTACACCAGTACTCCTGCTGCTTCTTCAAACTGTCGACTACCATCTACTATAGGTAATACACTCAGTAGGGAAAAGGACCTCATACAATCTCACTTCAGAAAATCCAACTTATCCCTTTAAATCAAATAAAGGTTATCATGTAGTAGATATGGCTTAACATTTGTGCGAAAGGTGAAATTTAAGGAAGGAAGTGAGTCAGAGAGTGAAAATATGAGTTAGATAAGCAGCAGTTATTTATAATAAAACAATTTCCTGTGTTAAAGGCTACATCTGTCTGCTAGCTCAGTGGGAAGTGACATCATAGGAAGGACTTGGCCTCTGGGACCCAACGCACCGACGGGGGCGGAGAGCCTCGTCCTATCAGAGGCACGTTCTCGTACCGTGGATTTCCCCCGAACAGAGCCGTGTGGTTCCTGAGAAAGAATGAGAAGACTCAGCTCAGAAGCGGCAGGGGTTATAAAAATAAATTTAGAGATCACACTCTGATCCGCTCATTATTTTTCCCCGTCCCACTCACATGTACTCAGACATGGGGGCGTTGGAGACGGCCGGGGCGGGCGGGTGGAGGCTGGTCTGGCTGCCCATGCTGCTGCTGTAGCTGCAGAAGCTGTGCATGTTGGTGAGGTTGGGGTTCTGAGAGCCTATTCTCCTCGCCCGCGGGTTGAACGGATCCTCCTCGTCGATGTCGTCGTAATCTCGTTCCCTGGTGACAGATCAGCAGAGGAAGAAGAAAAACGATTGGTTTATTAGCTCAGACGTTTTAAAACTTTAAGGTTAGAGTTAAAGGTAGGAGAGACCTGAGGTGTGAGTTTAAAGGGGCTTGTGCACATTCCTCTGTGAGTCATATAAGAATTTTTTTTTTTTTTAGGTTTTTTTTAAATTAAAGTAATCCAGTGATAGTTTTCTGTACATCATTGGGTACACTGCAAACTTTTAGTGGCACCAGTTATCTAAAACTGACTGAATCCAATCATATTTCCTCTTTATTTCCCCTGAACATTCAAAATTTAGAGCATGATTATGGTTTATTATCTCGTTTATGCTTAACACTGGCCCATGGGTGCAAAAATGACATCACTGCATCGAGTTTGAAGGCTCCACAAGTCGTCACGGCGCGTGGTCGTGCATCTCTGAATTTTTGAAACTAAGCACCCACTGCTTTTCATTTCATTGTGGATACATTCGAAGGCTGACTGGCCGAGTAGGTTTGTCTCTACAGGCACCTGTATGACCCTTCCCTGACAGACCACAGGGACAGCCAAATGATTCTGAATGTGCAGAGAGAGAGAGAGAGATAACCAAAACACTGGCAACAGATGAGGCATTTTGTCATAAAATGTTGAAAAATATGAGGTATTGCTTTGTGAAAGAGTGGCAACCTGGTTGGAAATAGAGTTGTCCGCTATTTCAGTTGGAACTGGGATGGAACTGAACATTTTTTTCTGGACCAGTTGGTAATATTGCTGCTGACCATTTCCAAAAGCATACAGAAAAGGTTTTAACTTCATTCCCTGCCTTCCAAGAAGCAATATTTTTTTTAGTGCAGCTTAACAGAGACTTAAAACTCTCTTGGCAAATGTAATCCATCACAGTCAACATCTCACCGCTTCTATTATGACAAATTCGTGTTATCACTGTATGGTAATACAGCTGTGAGCAGGGATTCCTCTTTAGGTGACCTGTCTAGGAAGCTCAAATCTCTGAGATTCATAAGTCAGCTGTTGATAAGCATTCATAAACTCCAAACAACCCCAGAAAATACACATGTACACAGTGAACATATGTGAAAATTGTTGTTTCCTGCATTAATAAAATCCTTCCTGGTAGTTTACATCTCAAGGATATCTTCACAGGAAGCAACTTCAAAACAGCCCTTGCTTATACCTGCATATTATACATAATGATAATGTAACTGACAAAGACATAAAGGTGATAAATTGCTCATTGTGATGGATTACATTTAATTAATTTAATTTAATTAATTAATAATTACATAGGTCAAAAACAATGCCACTCTGAAGAAAAACTTATCTAAAACTACAGTATGCACTGGTAACATAAATGACTGTGTATTTGAATGTGTTAAAATGTGCAAAATCAGCTTGACTGTTTAAAGACATAGTTTGGATTATCTGATGTGTGGTTGAATGAAGTAGGTATTGATTGGCTGTGTATTAGCTACAGATCAACAAAACGTATTCAAGCCATTTAAAAAAGGTCCACCTAAAAAAAAAAAATTAAAAAAATCAAATTCAGTTTAAGTGTACGCTATATTTACAGTATTATCACCACTTTACATTGGCGCCAGACAGCCTTTTCTGATGGGAAACAAACACTAAATAATCCAAATATTACTCTCTCTAAACCAACCAAACTACATGGGTGAAATCAGTCATTTTACCTCGCAGAACAAGAGAGTTGTTGGTCTACCGCTGCCTCAATCTGTGGGTTTGTTTGTGCTTTTGTGTGACTTTGGTGAATCCAAACTATCCTGTTATAAACCTGAAGTCTTATTAAAAACACAAACAAACTAAGAGGTCAAGGCATTAGCAGACCAGCAACTCCAGTATTCTGCAAGATAAAATTATTGCTATCACCTATGGAGTTTGGTTGGTTTGGAAAAAGCAATATTTGGCTTATATAATGGCAACTATCAGAAAACGCTGTCTGACAGCAAACTAAATTGGTCAAAATATTTGAAATATAGTGTACACATAAACTGATATTGATTTTTTAGGTGGCTACACTATGTTTTGTTACTGACCCTGTCCATAGCAGTACTTCTTAGCTTCTGTGCTGGTGCTCCTCTCTGCTTCTCTAAATACAACCCCACCTCAAATCTTTGGAACTATTCCTTTAAAATGGAAGAAGAGTTTACAAGATGTAGGGACAGAAAATTATTAGCTACTTGAATAAGGTATTTTGTTGCCCGACACCTTACATTCACACAAGTGAATTTGTATTTGTAGTAAAACATCTGGCCACTTGTGCAACTGTAAAAAATATTCACATACACACACACGCACCGGCTGGCTCATACAGTGAATACGTGAAGCTGCATAGAGATGACTGCAGGATGAGGAAATGAGGGCGCCCAGGCAGGCAGAGAACGAACTGACCTGCAGGCAATTTGTCTCCATGCCCTGGGAATGGCACACAGCATGACAGTGAAGGCACAGGCTGCCAGGGTGGAGAACAGGCAGAGGTAGAGCACACCCTCCACCCCGTCATAGCACACCCCCACCATGGCATCCAGGTAGTCCTAAAGAGGTCAAACACATCGTAAAACACAAACAAAAACGCAGATGCACAAACAGTCGGACTCTGGCTGTCATGTTTCGCGTGCAGACAAAATGAAGCGAAGGTGAAAAAGCACTCAGAGCGCTGGAGTGTGGCGTCTCCAGGAAGACATATACTTCACTCGTCTCATGCACATTTAGTGGGATGTTCAACATTATTCATGTGCGGCTGCACTGCGGTCGTGAGCCACACTGTACGACTTACACAGCGCAGGAAACTCTACGCTATCATTTCATTTCTGTTTCTCTCTGTTCTGTGTCTTGCTCTGCTCTCCTCCCAGTTCTACTTTCAGTTTGATGAAATCCTGCGTGGCCACTTACTCTCCTGTTGACCTAGTTGTGCTGCTGTGATGCCAATTAGGATGCAGTGAACGAACCTTGTTGAGCCCCCTGCAGTCCAGCAGGGCGGTCAGCTGGTGCAGACTGGCCTCCGAGGAGTTGAGCAAATGCTGGATACCCAGCAGGTCTCTCTGTGGAGAGGTCAGCGTACAGTATCACTGAAAAATACTCATTTATACGGGAAAAGGCTGCTTGACTCTGTGGTAATACACCTTAAAAGTCATATTTTGGCGTGTGTGTTACCTCAGCTGTAGGGAACAGTGGCACAGCAAACTGCAGCAGACCCTGGATCTGGATCTGCATGGTGGTCAGGGACCTCTGGAAGATGGTTAGAGGCTGCAAACAACAAAGTGCGTTTGAACTCACGCAGAGCAAAGAGCATGCAAATGAGGAGTAAACACTGATCCTAATGGAAGTCTTGAGGGAGGCATCATAATGAACAGAGCCAGCAGACAGCACAGAAAGTAAAGCTTCTCAAGGCTGTTTAATGGCGTTATTGTCGGATGACATAATGCGTGTACATTTTCTAGAGGAATATGCAGACTTCTTGTCGTTCCACAAACTGAAAACACATGCGTGGAAGCATAATAGCCTACATTATGGATCTTATGTTTCTGTAATTAAATTTGTTAGTTAATTTAAAAGGGACAATCCAGATTAATTAACAGTAAGAACAACAAGTGGGCCACAGTTAACCTAACGCTAATGAGAAAACCTAAAAATCAAAGAAAAACAGACATGGACAAAAATAGCCTTCAGGTGCACTGCTCAGCTGCAGACCTGGTCTCGGGATAGCTCTGTTTGAGCCTTATTAAATCTGTCTCTGTCTGTCCAAGATGACTGAGTGCAGTGTATACTGTCACATGTACACTGTATGTTTAACACAGATTAAACTCTGTAATCTCTGGAACGGAGCTGCCCAAGGACGCAAAATAAATTTCAGTGCATGCTGAAAATCTAAAGAGTATTTGAGCCATGCTAGTTAGCTTTTACAGTACTACTTGATCAGTTTTTACTTTTGTCTCCATTGTGTTTATATGTAGCTTCAGCCTTATTATGTGGTAACAACTCAATTATTAAGACGTTGGAGTATCAGAGTTGATTTTTCAATTACAGGTTGGTAACTACCTCTGCATTAGAGTTATTTGATTTTTTTTTTAATTAATTGTGCGTTTTTTTTCTTGTTAAGACCAGAGATTGGCAATATTTAAATTAAATGTATTTAAAATAATAATATTTTATTACTTTTGAATGTTTTTTAATTTGTATTTTAGTGAGCAGAAATAATGAAACATAATTTGTAACAAAACAATTTCAGATACTGTTTTTTGTTATATTGAGGCGACTAAATATCTGGAATGTGGTAATTTCATAGTGTATTTTGGCATTTTAAAATAACATTTATTTTAATCAAATACATTTTCTAACAGTATTATATTTTGATACACTTCATAGGCAAGTAACAAGATGTAACTGTGAAGTTGTAACAAGATGAACTTTTTGATGTACTTGTGCACATCTCTGTTTTAAGCCACAGGTCATAGTCAGATTTTGGTCTTAACTCAATTTTGATTAACTATATTTTCAGTTATGGCTTTGTAGAGGAGTTAACTGATCCCATTACCACATTACATGTGGTTTGAGTCTGTGACTGTGAGGGTGTAGGTCTCTGTTCTCACCAACAGGGGGCAAACTAAGCCTCCACATTCAGCACGATGTGAGCGGATAATCACATCCTACCTGTCAGACAGCACCTTCTGCCCCATGTCTCTATTTTAACTCACATTCAACCATTACGGTAAATGAATTAATCTGCCACATCTCCAAAGTGAAATTATATCTTTACAGTCACCCAACCCAACAGTAGTTGCCCGGATCACCCCTGCGACTGCTGGCCTGTGGCACAATGTTAAATTGAAACAGGATATGGTCAATTACCTCAGACATCCATAAATGTAATTGCCTTCCTTTGATCTGACATTTTCTTTTTCTGGATCTGCATGACTGTCCACGGTCAAACTGCTCTCTGCTGCACAATCCGAGGGCCTGATCAGATTTGGTTCTTTATTTTAGCTTGGGTGAGCTCGTTCTGAGCCAAATAAAGTAGGACATGGAAAGTGGATAGAGGAGGACAGTAAGAGAAAGTGAAGAGATGACGATGATAAGAATAGAAAAAGCGCTGCGGAAAGAAGCGGGAGTTGATGCAGGAGTGGAGCCCAGAGCGATGAAACACGAGGGCAGAGGCGGGTCAAACTACGGGGCACCGCTGGTTCAGGCTGAGAATACATCAGAGGGACAAACAGAAAGAGAGGGAGAGCTTGTATGTTTGCCAATCAGTGTGAGTTCCTGTATCTGCCAACCCGCCTGTGAACTTTGCACCTGTTGGGTATCAGTGTGACAAAATAAAAAAGAGCGCTGACTTTGTTTACCAGGCGGGGTGACGCTTGTCTGCCCTCTGATGCTGCACTCTTGTTATCCTCGGGGCATGTCTACGAGAGCCAGATAATAAGATCTGAGCTCCGCTGGGCCAGAGCTAGCAGAAATTGACTTCATCGCTGACTGATGTCAGCGGTGAAGTCAGTGATGTGACCCACAATCCCTGCTCCCTGAGGAGTAACGTCACAGAAGCTCGGAAGATCTGCGATTTTACCACCTTCATCTTGGCAGCTTTGTGGCATTTTGGGCCGGTTTTGGGTTGTTTGCTGGACGCACGCCAAAGAATGAAGAGACACAGGAGAGGGAGAAAGAGAGAAAAACAATGGAGACGGCCTTGGAGACAGGGTTGTAACGTTCGACCAGACTTGCGAGATGAAGCTGGGATGTAAATCAGGCAGACAGGGCTGAGCAGAGAGGAAGATCGTAACAAAGATGAGGCTTGAGAGGCAGAGAAATGAACTCCCCATCGAGCACTGATTTATTGAGTTACCGGTCAAAAGATGTCAAGACGTTTCGGTTAAAAGTTTTAGAACGTCTAGGTTACATAAAACCATTTTTCAACACCGTAATTCACTAAAGCACTGTAGTCAGGACCTGCTCCGCATTTAAATATAGTTATTATAAAAACTAGATGCAGGGCCATAGCCAAGATTTGGCATTGTTTGGAAGTATTTGAATTTGTCATATTTTGATTGGTCAGCTGTTCATTTATGTTCTTTTATAGTATTAATTCTGTAATTTTTAGTTACTAAAATAAAGGTTTAAAAGATGTTCTTTCTTCACACTTCTGGGACTAAAATTCTGGCGTAGAAATGGAGACCTTTACACGGCTGGGTATGGAACCTTAAACCATAAACCTCCATTAATCTTACGCACTTGACCTTTAATACACTTTGAGTATCGACTATAGACTGTATCTATATCATCAAGTATCAAACTTGGAATTTAATAAATGGCCAGATTCTGAAGTGTCTTTATTTTTAATCAGATACTTTCTAATTTAAAGGAAAAATCTGTAATATATTTACTGTAATAAATCATAAAATGACCATGATATGTCATCAGGGATGAAAGAAACATGTTAAGCTCAAATATTCGCTTCTCCGAGCCTTCCTTTGAAATTTCTTTTCCAGGCCAGAGTACCTGCTTTAGTTTGTCCGTTTCACATTTATCAGACTTCAAATTAATGCCGAATGTTCGCTGAATGAGTGCGTGTCTCTTTATGAGTCAGAAGAAATCACTAATAATCTTTCAGAAGGAGGAGATGTTTACAACAGCTAAGTTGAGAGATTTGTTCATGGAGTCTGGCAGCCAGTCACTGAACTCAAACTCAAAGCAGTGGGCTTTTGTTTCCAGGACAACAGGCTTAACTTTACTTTGACTAACAATTAACAATTAAAAAACAACTCGCTTCACCTATAGACTGTATATTAAATAGGATTTCAACCTATTTAATATACAGTCTATGGCTCCAACTTGCTATCTGGACTGCTGTACTTATTTTTGCATGTGTATGCAACATATTGTTCCTTGAAATCAGGAAGCATTTTAATTAGAAAAAACTTTCTACCTAACACTGATGTATTGAGCAGTTTGATTTATTTTGTTAAAGTCTGATTTAAAATGTTTCCTCCTGTGTGTTCTTGACTCAGAATGGGTGAACAGAGTAATGAAAATTTTGCCAGGTGGAAAAAAAAAGTTTTTTTCTAGGATCATTTTTCTAAGTTACAGATTCAGATTTTTTTTCATCTGTTTTCACAGATGAAAAAGGTAACTTAGAAAAATGGGCTTGATATAACTTTGTTTCCGACTCTTTCGCAGATGAAAAAAGAATTAAGGAAATCAGAAAGATTACCCCGGCAAAATCATTTTTCACTTCTTGAATCATAAACACAAGGAGACAAAGCAATTTAGATCAGACTTAGAAAGTGGATCACCAGAATAATTCTTGTCTCGCTTGCCTCTCAGGGCTTCTGCACAAAAAGGTGAAAACATGTCTATATTATCCAAAGAACAGTCTTGTATAGGCTCAGATACTGACACCCATCCCTTTGTTTATTTTGTTGGCCTCAACTACGTCAAAGTTAAGTACATCGAGTCTTAACCATAAGTGTAGTGCCACTGCTACATTCTCTTCTCCGAGTGAGGAAATAGAACATTCGCAGTTCACATAAAGTCTTTTTTTAAGTCCTTGAAGATTGAATCATCCCTACAGCGTATTGACCCGATCAGAGAGACCACAGTTTTTGCAGTGAGAGGCGTCTTTTTCCTGTTGCTCTGTGCAGACTCGCAGTCACAGCGGGCAGAGACGATGTGGACTGACTGCCGCGTAATATTCTCAACATGACTCAAACTATTCAGAAAGTCAGCCTGACATATGATCGAGTGCTCAGCTATAATTGAATAATGTGTGCAACCTCGCCACTGTAGGAAAAGTGGTCACAGTTTAAGTGTACACGTGCATGCATGCATAGGTGCACTCTGGTGCTTACACAAATAGCACTACTACTGGTCTAAACATAGTGCGATCAGCCTTTAAAATAGGTTTTAAATGTAGAATTTTAACTTCTCCTCAGTGCCCTCAGTAGTATCTACATCCCTGCTTATAGACATCTACAAACTGTTAAATTTTTCATCTAAATTAAGCCCAGCTTTAACCGCCACATGTAGACATCTTATGCAAATCACCACACCAGCGCTTACTGGGTCACATCAGGCAACATTCAGCAGGAGCTCAGCAAAGCGTCCTGTTTCCTACCTGCTGGAAGGGGTTGGACAGAGTCTGGTTGCAGTAAAGGTAGTAATGAACAATATCTGTTGGGGAGGGGGAACAGAAACAGGAAGAAGAAGTTGATTAAATGCATTTCTGAGCGCAATTAGTGTCACAGCCACAGCTTTATGCTCTCCTAATTACTACTCCATTAATGCAGCATTATACACATGATTTACATTGAGACTCACCGGTACCGATGATCCCCTTCGTCTGGCTCAGGAGGTACTTGTCAGGAGACACACAGAAGTCGCTCGTGCCCTGAAATAAAACAAGAGACGTGTGAGAGAAGTGAACGGAAAAACAGAGACAAGAGAAGAATGAATATTTCTTGAAATAAAGACAGAAATTCATAAAGAAATATTCAGAGAGGGACTTAGAGTGTCAAATAATGAAAAACCTGCCATTAAAGGAGCAATATGTAGTAAGTGCAAGTGCAAAAAGGAATTCTACAGTCCAAATAGTAAGTTGGAGCCATAGACTGTGTATTAAATAAGAGACTCTGAGAAGCTCTGCAGGCTGCAAGAGCACCGCAGGAGCACCGCAGGAGCACTGCAGGACGCGGGCAACATTGTAAACTGACAATAACAAGAGAGGACAAGTGCTACACTGTAAGCTGATCAGCTGTTTAGAACTGTCAATCGTCGGTTGATGTAAAGCTACGCCTGTTATCCTGAAAACAAAAGCTCACTGCTCTGAGTCCAGAGTCAAGAGAGGGAAGTGGCTGCCTGTTTCACTGCCTGCCAGACTCCATTAACATTTTGCTCAATTTAAGCATTATAAACAACTACGGCTTCTACAAGATCATTAAAGATCTCTTGCGACACTTATTAATTCGGTGAACATTCGGCATTAATTTGAGCTCCAATTAAACTGAAACAGGCAAACAAAAACAGTTATTAGAGGTGAGTATTTCAACTTAATCACAGATCTCTGATGACATATCATGGTCATTTCATGACTAATTACAGTGAATATATTACAGATTTCTCCTTTAATAGTTGATTAATATTCTGGAAGTCTTTTTGACAAAGCTTAATAATGGTGATGACTGTCATCTTTATCACTTTTTGACACAAAAGGGAAAAACAGAAAGGACGGGCTGCTCTTCTAATCCTCTTCAACATGTCTAGACAGGAACACTTTTCCAGTCTGTCACTCACCGCCACTTTTACTCCACCACACAGCGCTAACAAGAAACCTGATTTGGCAAAATAACACAAGTGAGGAGTGGTGGTCCGCTCTGAACTGTGCAGTGTGAATGTTAAATGTCCCCCGGGCTCAGGACAAACACGCTGCGTGTAGCTTAACCTCCTCTGGGGGGTGCGCTAATGAGCCCGGCACACAGATGAGATAAAGCAAGCTGAGTTCCTCTGTGAACCCGAGCTAGTTTGTTAGAAACGAGGGATGCCGAGGAGCACTGCAATCCAGGAGCAAGTTTGTTAGAATTCCTGAAGGGAAAACAATGAATCTCTGAGAAGGCAGAGTTCTGATTACCCGCTGTCTGTAATTAAGAGTTCTGTGAAAGGGACGCATTCATTATGCATTAATTATTGTGAACTAAGGCACTAATGTAACTGTAGCACACACACACACACACACAATTTGAAGATTCCCGGGCAGACACACAAACATCTGAAGGCAGTCAAGCATCGCACATGCACACCAGTCAACACAGACTGTAGCCACACACAAAGATCCTCACAAAGACAAATACAGTTTACTGTCATAGCAACAAATCTTTGTTCAGATTATTTAATGCTGGGTCATATAACTGGGGGCGATCAGCATGCCCCCAGTTAGGAGGAGCAGAGAGGGGCACAGAAGCTAAGCTATGAACTGCTGTGGACAGGGTCAGTAACAAAAAGTATATTAGCCATGTAAAAAAGACAGGAAACTGCTGTTATACAAGCAAAATATCACTCTCTCCAGACCAACCAAACTCCATTGCTAAAATAATTAATTTTACTACACAGAGCACAGGAGCTGTTGCTCTACCGCCGCCTTGATTGTTTAGTTTGTTTGTGTTATTGTGTGACTTTTGGTGAGTCCAAACTAATGTTTGAAAACAATTAAGTCACACAATGACACAAAGAAACTAGCACATTGAGGCAGCAGTAGACCAGCAACTCCCATGTTCTGGACGGTAAAATGACTGATTTTGTCTATGGAGTTTGGTTGGTTGTCAAGAGAGCAATATTTGGCTTATATATAAAAGGGTTTCCTGTCGGAAAAGGCTGTGTGAAGGCAAAGTGAAGTGGTGAAAATATTCTAAATATATCTTACACTTACACTTACACTGATTGACTTGGGTTGACCTTTTTTAAGTGGCTGGAACACCTTTTGTGACTGACTATCAATAAGTACCTCATACAACCCCACATTAAATAATCTGAACCATCCCCTTAAAGTGGGACACAGCCTTTTAGCTGCAGCGCCAAATACATTATCACAAGTTCAGGCCTCAGTCAGGTCAGTTAGAGCAAAGAAAGCACTTCAGTGGTTTTAAAACACTTTCAGGTGGCAGTGGCCGTACGTTTGTGACGGCTAAGTGGCCACCACTGCTGGATTGTTCTACCCGCTTACACACAAGTTCCCCACAGGTGCTCCGGTCCCCCTCAACAGTCCAAAACCATTAAAGCCAGTCGGTGTGGAGAGCTGTCCACAGCCGTGCACGTCGATTTATTTTAAGCCCCGCAATGGACTGATGACCTGTCCAGTATTTGCTACTGTCTGCAGCCCCTGAAAGCCCCCAAAACTCACTGAGTGAAAAGAAAATGGATGAGTGGTGTTTATATTACACATCACGTCTGAGTCTGAGTTAAACCACTGCTGAAAAAATAGGAAAGTCAAAAGACATTTGAGCTTGAACTGTAAAATCTTTCAAAAATAATTAAAAACCACCCACATTAGATTTATGTATTCATGTACAGAATATCTTTGGGTTTTAAACTATTAATCGGACCAAAAAGACAATTTAGCAGACATTGCCTCAGGCTCTGTTTCCTCCTAACATCTATAGACTAAATGATAATATGGGGAAAAAAAAGATACTGACAGCTCAACAGAGTATTATAATAGGTTTATCAGAGCGAGGGCAGAATACTGAGCCACAGAGCTGTAGATCCACACACAGACACATGCATTGTGTGCATAACCTTCATGCAAGCAGGTTACCATCACTTTTTGCCCAAGTGCAAACAAATCCTCGCATATTCAAACAAACACGTTCACAGGCCTGTGCCACTCACATTTACACATACTCGAGAGGACGCGCATTCAGGGACACAAACATTAATTCACACATACAGTAGAAATGACATCTGAGGGACCCAGTGAAGATCGTTCGTGTAATTGCCTGGTTCAGCGCCGTTTGTATCCCTGCCTGAGCAATTACCAGGCCTTTTTCAAGCCGTGCTGATGTTTGCCCTCAAGCAGAGAAGGGGCAGAGTGGACGTCAACCATACAGTCCAGTCAGGGTCGGCCTCAGCCAAACTAACGCCACGTAACAGACAGGTTGCGTAACAGGACTGTGCAAATGCCACGATTTTGTAACTGAGAGGACAGAATGTGACAGTGATTTCTGTACAGTCAAATTATTACTGAAGTGGAGATACAGGGCAAAAGGAGAGCTGAACAAAAACTAGCTTTGGTCATGAGTAAAATATCTTAACAACCGACAAGGACCCTTCCTAAGACCCCTTTTTACTGTGTGCTCCAGTGACAGTTGGGCAAGCTTGGTAAAGTCAAATTTTCTCTTTTATTGCTTCCTGTACTTAGATACACTACATGTAGGCTCATGTATGTTGAAAAGAAAACTACATTTGGAAGATGGTTTAAAGACATTACTGGGGGACCTGTAAAAGCGACATATTCTTGCATTTTATGTTAGCTAATGTTAGCAAAATTCTATCTAGCTAACCTACATCAATCATTAGCTCGCTAGTAATGTTTTGCTAGCAATTTTAGGGTGTGACTATATATCACATTTGTGTTTGACATTTCACAGTTCTGTATGGTCCTGGGCCTCGATTTTTAAGAAAGAGTTTCGAGTTTAGGACCGGCATTTCTTGGTTCTTCACGTCCTAACTGGTCCTAACTTTCAAATAATAGAGGGCTGTGGCCACCAGACCTGATTGCAGCCTTTCTACAGCACGTCCCAAAAGCGGCTCTCCACTCTGGTCTGCGGAGAATAGCAGCAAAGAGATTTCAAAATAAAAGACCTCGTGCAGACTTGTAATCACAAAAGCAGATTTAAAAAAATAAACTATTCAACTACGTAGCCTATTTAGCAATGGTAGAGGCACAAAAATCAAGGAAAAATGACCAAATCAACAAAATATGAGCAAGTTACATATTCCGCTTCTGAAACCCTGCTGGTGGAGCATGAAGCCATGTGGAGGGCAGATCAAAACCATGCCACAGATGCAACATGCCCAGCAGAATCAAGGACTTAGCCCAAACTCTCAATTTACTGAGCATTCATGAATATTCATGCTCCCCAGAGAAGGACCCCTTTTTGATTTTGGTATTTTGATTATTGTAGCAGACTAACTGAACTCTAAATCATCTGTATTTTCTGCACTGTGCAGTGTACTGAACATGGCGTGCTGCTCCTGTGTGTCACAGCATCGGTAACTCAAGGAATCCACCATCAATCCAGCAAATGTAGACCACAGAGAGCGCCGACTTGTGAAGGAGACATCAAACTGGTAGATGAAAAAGGAAGATGAAACCAGAGACTAATGTGTTGTAACTGATTGCACCTCCTGCTGCTTTCTACCCGACGCTCATTATCTCCAACTTAAATTCACACATGTTAACAATCCTCTGCAGCCTGGAGTCAAAACATCCAACATCCAACAACAAAACCTGAGAAAAATAGCACACACGCCTGAGGCAGGTGAGTCAAACACCACTGCTCATCCATCTGATCCTCACGCTTTCAAATGTATCTCTATTTTCGCATTTCACTCCAATTCGTACCCTCTGGGTCATTTAAACATTTTTTTTTGTGTGCGACCATAATAGAGCAAAACACTGAAATTATTCCCCTATTCAGCGTGATAGGCTTTAAAAGCTGCAATTGGATTGCTGTTGTCAAAATCCTTGACTTTGAATCGAGTTGTTCAGGCTTGTATAATGATGCTGACAAGGTGTGGATTTGGGATTTCACTCTTTTGTTGGTCTATTTTCAGCGATGTGTCTGTTTGACAGCAGAGATCAAATGCATGCGAGGTGACAGAAAGACAAACCAAGATCAGAGGAATCAGAGATTGGACAGTGAGTCTGTGCTAAAACCTTTTTTAGTTGTCACTGCAGGGCTCTGAGGGCTTTGTCTAGCTCTTTTACTTTTACTGAGATTAATTTAAACTAAAATTTTCAATTAAAGCGGGAGAGGCGAGAAAGACCTTTAATTATCAACGAATACGCGCAATGATTTGGATGAGAAGTCTTGATACAAATGCAACAAATTGTAGTTGCATCCTATGTGAGAAGAATAGTTCAGATTTTTTGAAGCAGGGTTGTACACTCCTAGAAATGAGGGTTCTTCCCGAAGGACTGATGTTCTACCCAGAACTGTTTGCTTCTGAGTAACCCTTTTTTGAATAAAGGGTTTATCAAGGATCCTTTTGTAAGAAGAACTTTGTAAGAACTCTTTTCATCCAAAGAACCCTTTTTGTAAGAAAGAGTTCTTCGAGGATAGGGTTTGTCAAGGGTTCTTTGTACCATAATATAAAAGTGTTCTTGGTAGAGTGGGTTCTTGATAACACCTCTGAAATATAGAAAAGGTTCTTGGTAGAGCCTCTGGTTGGGTTCTAGATGAAACCCTTGAACTATAAAAGGGGTCTCAGAAGAACCCCTTAAGTCTGTTCTAGATAAATCCCCTGGAATATAAAAAGGTTCTTGGTAGAAATACCCTATGTGTTTCTAGATAAAATCCTTGGACTATAAAAAGGTTCTTGGAAGAACCCCCTGAGTCTGTTGTACATAAAACTCTTAGAATATAAAAAGGTTATTGGTAGAACGCCCTGAGTGTGTTTCGAGATAAAAACCTTGGAATATATAAAGGTTCTCAGCAGAAGCTCCTAAATGGATTCTTGTTAGCACACTTAGAAGGAGTAAAGGTTTCAGGATAGAACCAGAGAGGGTTCTGGGTGGACTCATTAAACCATAGAAGGGTTCTCTATAGAACCACTCATAGGATATCCTGGTTGACAGCTTTTACAGATGGCTCTAGGTATAACCCTCTATGTTGTGCTCTAGGCAGAACTATCTGAAAGGGTGCCAGGCGGAACCTTTGGAAAAAGCTCTATGAGAAACCAAAAAAGGTTCTACAACGAGGACAAGCTTAAGAACCCTTAATGGTGTATAGCAGATGTGCAAAAGCAGAAGGAGTACCAGTGTAGCTAAGCAATGTGCTGCTGGGGACAAGGTCAGCAGCAAAATGACTGATCTCACTTGTGGAGTTTGGTTGGCTTGGAGAGAGCGATATTTGACTTATCAGTTCATTGCTTAGCTTCCTTGTGGTTCTCCTCTCTGCTTCTCCAAACTGGAGGCATGTCGACCGCCGTCTACTGTAGGTAATACATTGACCATGGCTAATATAACCCCACATAAAATATTCCAAAATACCTCCTTAACCTTTTGGTAAAGAGGTGCATTTGTCTCTGAGGTTGCTGTAACGTGATTATTTTGACAAAGTGTTTCCTGTCCTTTTGTAATGACACTGCAGATTCATATGCACATGCAGATATTTGTACATAAGCACATGTGCAGCAGTTTGTAATCATCTCTCCTCTCTTACCCTCACACATTGAAAGACATTTTTCAAGTGCAGCGTGCGTGTAGTTAAAGCAATACATCACCACTGTCAGGCATGACAAGAATTGATTGCGGACCACTTTATATTAGTTTATATTGGGGGTAAGCCAGCCGGCGAGGGGCGAGGAAGCGAAGCAGCTCACCACAGCAGTGGCCAGGTCAGCTCCCAGAGAGGTCCAGCTCAGGACCAGCGTCAGCACTCCAAACACCATCATCCTGCAGGGGACACAGAGCAACGGCAAGGTCACAGTGCAGCTCAGAACAATAATCATTGAATCAGATGCAGATTAACTGAAGTCTCGGCAACCAGGACGCGATGGCTGGGTAAAGCTGGCCATGTATCAGAACGAAGTAAAGCCTGTTGTTTGTCCAACTGAAACAAAATTAATAATAGGTTTCGTCCTTGTCCCACTTTGCAGTAAGTTCTTTCCAAAAATATGCACTGATTATAAAGGGGGGCACGATTTAAAATCTTAAATCACATAATCAAAAAAGTGGGAGAGTAAATAGGTTTTGCCATTTTAAGGGCGGTGTGTGGGATTTAGTAGCATCTGGCGGGGAGCTTGCAGACTGCAAACACCTCGCCTCACCTCCTCACTCTCCCCTGTCCAAGCGTGCAGGAGAAATCAAATAATGTGAAAGGTCGTATCTGCAACATGGCGGCCTCTGTGGAAGAGGACCCACCCCGCTCTGTAGATATAAACGACTCATTCTAAGGGAACAAAAAAACCCAAAAATTCTTATTTTCAAGTGAGTATATGTGAATGAAAACATAAGAAAACATTATATCTGTCATGTCGTGCCCTACAAATCTTACACAGTCTGAGATATTTTCATAACAGCCTCTGCTATTGAAAGAAAGCGGTGTGAGCCCCCGAGGGCCGACAGCGGTGATCTCATTGACCGGTCATCAGCATAAAAAGTCAGCGGTCATGTTTATCTCTGTGGGAGTTGATTCTGGAGCCTCAACGTACAGCTGTGGCGCCGCGGCTTTGTGAACCGAGGAACGAGCATCGGAGCATATCCGCTCCGCTGGCCTACATTCAATTACAGCCCCCCACCTCCGGGTGGACGGCTGCTCCCTGCACCCATGAGGACATAAAAATGTGGTGTTGTTTTCCAGCGCGCCCCCTCCCTGATGACCTCATGATATCAGAAAATGACATCAGAGACACGTGACAGGATGGGAAGATTTGGGTGAGCAGTGAAATGCCTGGTTGTGGGTGTGCGTGTGTGTATAGGATAGCAGATCAATACCCATTAAAAGATAAACACTGCTCCTATCATAGATCAGCTCTCGTTAGGTGAAATAATCCAATAAGCTCCTGCTGATTTGACCACTGAGACGTTTTTCCGATATTCCCGTCACAGCATGTCACCTGCGCTCAAATATATTTTGGGTGTGCATGTTCAGGCCCTGTCCATCTTCCAACAGCTCCCTGGGTAATCCAATTCACAACGCACTGAGAGGATACTAAGCTCCCAACACTGAACTTACAAGCCACCGCTTGTCCATACTCATTCATCCTTTATCTTCTTTTCCAGTTCTTTACTCTGCCTGTTCCCTCACCCCTCTCTCCACTATCTTTCCCCTGCCTCCTGCCTTCCCCTTTATCAGTTTTTCACCCTTGTCGTCGGCCTCCTTCCCTCTCTCAGATATGAGAGGCCTCACAAGCCCTGACACTCAACAAGGAAACAGATAGGAAAGAAAGCAAGGCTTCACTGAGTCGTTATCTTGATTTAGAATTGGAAAGCCAAAGTTGCTCTGCTGTCGGTCTACCACAGCAATGTCTGTATATCTATACACCCCGCGAACGACACACAAATGCCCTGAATGCTTCTGTACATTGCTTTTACTAATTTTATGAGTCTATTATTTGTTTGCAAGTGTCTGTACACACAGACACACTGTAAATCCCAAGTCCACACAAATGTTCATCAAAATGACATAAAAACTTTATGTTCACTTGACACAAACTCTCATCCCTTGTGGGTTTGATCTCGTTTTATGTTTAAATCAAGAGGTTTTGAATTTTGAGTTTATTGGACTACAAATTATGAAGCTTAGCCTAAAAATGGCTGTAAAAAAATGTACTCAATGTCTTTATGTTCACATGTAGTCAATGTTATTGTTCAATAAAACAATTTGTGTTAATTTAAAGATTTTAATCGTTATGCTGAAAACAAAAATGTTTTGCTTTCCTGTCATTTTACCAACTTATTTTCTTCTTGTACACACAATTTAGTAAAAAATTAGTCAAAAGATATTTATTTCTCAAGTGCAATAGCAGCATATTAGCAGTCATCCGAGCATGCATTGTTAAAGTTAAAGTTAGTTAAAAGTTAAAACTCCCCTCAGGCCCTTTTTTTTTTTTTTATAGTTTGAAGAAAACATCTGTGATGCAAATGTGATGTATGTCTCTAATTCAGGGGTCTTCATTGTTTTTCAGGCCATGAACCCCTTAGCTGATAGAGAGACAGAGCAGGGACTAAATATTGTATTTAATATTTTCTGGTCCTCTCTTGTTTGTGTATACCAGTCAGTAGCATTTGTAGCATGGCTAATGTTCAGGTACGTTATCCTCACCCACTGCATTTTTGCCTGTGGCTTCCAGAGGGTCTGTCAGAGTCTCTGGTTTGTGAACTTATAAAATGACCCATTGTGGCTCACAAGAGTGTCTGTAAACTTGGAATAATGATACAGCTGATTGGCCAATATGTGTCAATAATGCGTAGCTAACTAGCTTACATGACTGCAAAAGGATTCATGGGTAGCCTCTTGCCAATGTAGTGTAAATTAAATGTTTTTTGATTGACAAATAGGCTGATTTTTCTCTGCTGTGTTGGGTTCAATCTATTGTATATCTTTTTGAAAATGATCGAACCCCCTGCAGTAACACCCCCTGTTGAAGACCCACGCTCTCATACATTTTAAGATAAGTTTAAAATCATGGTTGTTTGTTTTCACAATAATGAAAACATTGTGAATCATGATAAAAGTTAGTACTGAATTCCTGAGTTCCTGCCCCCTTACACTTAAAACTGAATAAATTCACTGGGAGAAGTTATAATTATGTTTTTGTTTGACAGTAGTGGAACAAAGTAGCTCCAACACGACATGGTTGAAATAAAGAACTGCCGCTTCAAACTAAAAAAAATTGTTTGTAATGTTTGTCGATGTGAACAAACAGTTCTTTCAGCATTTTGAGCGAGTTGGAATTTACCACGTACATATGACTAAGGTACAGTTTCCCATCCTCACCCATCTGCCAAAGCAGCAGAGTGATCAAAGCAATAAGAAAAATCTGTGAAACAAAATTCTGTTTATTATTCTGTCTTTTCTCTTTCTGTTTTTTTTTTCTTGTGAAATATTGAAAACTTTCACCTCATTAGGCTTCTAAAAAATCTTTCAAATTCAACAAACTGAGCTGGAAAAATCCCTATTTGCTTAAACTGGTCACAGCTTATGTCCACACCGAGGCCTTGATGAGGGGCACAAGCACACACTGCTCCGAGCCAAAAGGGTTGTGATCCTCTGGCCTCTGTGTCTGCCAGGCCATGCTTATTTGACAGTTTGTTGTTGCTGGGTTTGTGAAACTGGACTGCATGAGCTTCGTTAACGGTGACACTGGATGACCGCCCGGGCAAGCGGGAAGAAAAGCCCCCTCTCATCCAAATCAAGCGAAGCTGCATTCAGTTTTTGTGCTCTGGTGAGCTATGCAGAACAGCAGCAAATCGGGTGTAAACCTGACGCAAAGCACATCAAGTGAAAAAGTCACGGAGGCCAACGAGCAGGGCAAATGCACCCACCGAAGATGAGGTCAAGTCACTCTGAATCAAATCAGTGGGGGGAAATTCTCTTCTTAACTAAAAACATGGAAACATTTTGCTGCAAACTGCTGTTTTTACTGAATATATGGAAAGTGACAACTCTATACATCATTATACATTGTATGTGTCAATTAAAACTGAGTGAAATGAAAGTATGACCATCAAAGAAAAAATGCTGGAGACATGGGAACATACTGCCGATGCAGTAATTAGCTTGTCATAATAATAACACGGTTCTCTCGAGTTCTAATATTGGCATTCCAGAGACCATTAGTGACGAACATGGAATACACATCATTATATTTTATATGTCTTGAGCAAATCATAACAGCTCCCGCACAGATTTCTCCATTAACTGTTAAGATAACACTGTAAACATGGACTTTACTGAAATAATTAGCGCTTGGCTCCTTCAACTGGTTTGTGTGCCGACTGCTGACCACATATCGATGTATACTTGAAGTAATTGTATCTTTGCAATATCATTCCAGAGCGCTGTGCAACCTCTTCAAAGTTTGAAGAGCTGCAGTTTTAATAAATCATCAAACAACCTGCCTTTCATCTTTGAGTTTTTTTTTTGTTTTTTTTTAAATCAACAACCTGCTGTGACCTGGATTTGCAGCTATTCAACTGTGGCCCTACCTCTCCTGCTGACTCAATGAATAATAAAGAACTGTGTCATCTCCATACATATGGATTCTGCACTTAGCCCACTGTGTTGGGAGGTCATTTATACTGTATATATGCAGAACTTCAAAGGGCCGAGTACACCTCCCTGTGGGACACCATGAATGCATGGGTCTAGGTTGGACAGGCCA
>JAJHUR010118312.1:2658-13191 GCA_027495735.1 Lutjanus campechanus
ACACATACTTGTCGTTACCATTGGTAAAACAAAGCTCTGTTTCCCATTTTTCGTGGAAATTATGTTTTTGCCTCTTATTCTATGAGCTCCTCCCGCGGCCGTGACTGCTGCTCCATCTCACATCACCACTGACACATCAAGATTGACAGGCTAACAGCAGCACAACCATTTGATTGACAACTAATTGGCAAATAATCACTTTGTGTAAGAAGGGGGCGGGACACCTGTGAATTTGATTGGATGTAAGGTGGCCGTGACCAGTCAAGTTTTCAAATTTATGGATGATTCATTAAGCCTTCCGCGGGCTACTTGGAAAGGGGCTGCGGGCGACTGGTAGCTCGCGGGCGACGCGTTGGAGACCCCTGATGTAGGGCTGCGTCATACTTCAATTACTGTTTTGATAGCAACCAAAATGTGCCTCATAGCACCTATAGAATAATAATAATAATAAAAATAAAAAAAATACTGAAAGTTGTCTGGTCAGATCAGCAATCTAGTTAACTTACTATCTGATCAGGCTGTTCCTGATTTAAACAAAAACTTTGCAGTATTTTATGGCAGATAAATACTCAGATGGCTGCTTTTGTTTAGAAGAAATTTAACATCTGAAATGTTTGGTTTCTTTTGTTAAATTTAGTTTAGTAGAAAACATATTTATTTTCCTAAAAGCCCTCCAGAAATTCTAGCAAATGGACACTGAGTTAAGATTGTTTTGTCAAATTATTGTTTCTGTGGTTAAGAATGAACTTTCACAGTGTCATTTTGATGTTGACTCTTGTATTTGCAAGAGCACTTTTCAAATAAATAGCAAGACCTAGTAAAGTTTTTAAAAGCCAGTGCAGATAGAGAACCTGATTCGGCACTAATAGACAACACCTTGTATTTCCCAAAATAAACACAATTTATACATGCATGCAGAATGAGGTTTTGCATGCTCAAAGCAGCTGTATAAGAACTTCACACAAATTAAATAGTCTATAAATGATGATTTATGTGAGGAAATAGAATTATGAGCAAGGTCGATCAGCCCTAGGAGAGTCTAGAGATTTGGTATCCAGACTTATCCAACTCAGTGCCCTGTTAGGAAAATGAAAATGAACAACCATGAGACAATTTTCGGCAGTTTATATGATATGCAGTTCTCATTAGAGCTGCTGAAAATATGGCACGACTGATCCTAAAAAGAAGGTAATCCCAGAAAACATGGTTGCTGTCTCTTTGGTGCCAGTTTCAATTTACTTTCAGCAGCATCGGTTTTCTGTATTTGCAGTTTAAATCACTTCCTGGAGCTGAACCAAAAACAACACACAAGATTACCCTGGAATTGGCAGCAGATATTCATACTCCCTGCACAGTGATTCCAAAAGATTTTTGTGTCACTATGACCTTTTCTTGAACACCACAGTTACATGAAAACTGTTGTTTCACAAACAGTTTTGGTTAAAGGTATCTTCAAGATCTATTAAACACATTCTACATGTTGTCAGCAACATATGAAAAGACAGAGAACTGAATTGTGTGAAACTGTTGTTCATGATTTGCGTGTTGAGGATTTTTTGGGTGGACCTGAAACATGGCTCGGTGACGTGGGAGAGCCATGGTCCCCCAACACTATATAGGCCCCACGAACCGACACGCGAACTACACCACCTCCTCCTCCCCTCACCCTCCATAACGGTCAGTTACGAACGTATCATCAGCGACTCTGTCAGTCCAAACCAGCCCAGCAGTTCACTTCAGCTCACTTCAGTTACAACCGCCTGACACAGAATTAAAAAAAAAACATACTATCCTGTCACCGTCCTCTGGCTCTGGTGGCTCAAACATATCTGGACACGTCCAATAAAACTGCATAGTGGTGTATGACACAAAGACAGCAGAGCGGACACACCCCCAGTATTTTAGAGCAGAGAGAACTGCTCATTTTGAGACCTAATTTTTATATTTTTTCTATTCTTTATGCATTCAAATATGTCTGGGTGGTTAATAACACGTTTCTGTGGTGTGACAAACTCAGAACACACATTTATTGTTGCCGTACAAGGTCTTTAAAAGATCATGGCTTGATTTTCATTAAATTTGCTGTGAATATTCATGGTCCCAAGCGGTTGAATCCTAACTTTTGTGGTGACCACAGCTCTTTTCATCCTAAGGCTGCAGGTCTCCTCACCAACTTTCTTTCACTTCTCAACCATAATCCAAAGCAAGTTACACACTCCATATCCTAAAATATGTTCTTATTTACTTTCTTCTATTTATTTTTTACAACATGTGTCTCTAGATAGCTGATAGAGGTTAGCCAGTGAGTATTTCTAGACTTGAAACCAAAACCCAGGGCAAAATCAGAAGCACGACTCAAACCGAGGGAGGTGGCAACCGCTGTCAGTCTGTCGACTGTGTAAATACTGACACACACTTGCATCAGCAGAACACACACATATCCCCACAAACCCACAGCCTCGCTGGAAGGAAGCCAAGCGCTAGCTGCGTGCATATCAGAAGGGGACACAATAACAAGAAGCAGTTAAAGGATAGCAGGTGATAGTGCCAAAAAACAGACGAGGTGGGTAATTTTTCACCCTCCATTAAAAGTCAAAGTAAAGAATTTAAAAGTTTATGTAAACATGAAGCACTTTTAACAGCAAAGTTGACTTTAGAGTCTGTGATTTTCTATATTTTTCTTATGACAACAAATCTTATGTGCAGCCCAAAACCAGTGATGAATGCATCCTACTGACAAGTACTGTTTGTGTATCAAAGCCTGATATATATTCTTCCTCTGTGCAACAGAGCTCTATTATTGTCCAAAAACTATTAAAAACACATCAGTGAGTCACACTGTTGCACTGGGTGAATGTTCCTTCATTACCGTGAACACACACACACTGTAGTTTATTTTGACTCAATCCCACATACACCACCCTGTTGCCAGAAATACTCACTAGAGCACCAAATGTGGATTAATCCTCCGCTGAATACAGTCCTGAGCAAATGCATTATTTCCTCCTGTTTGAGTAGCGAGTTTTTGTTTTTTTTAAACAACAGTGACCAGCTGTTTTAAGAGTCTGGACCAGTCATCCCCAAAGACTGTGTCGTGACCCACAAGTGGGTCACAGGAGATTTTATTTGGGTCACCAAATAAATAAAAGACTATGGAAGAAATTCTGCAAATTTTAGATATACATATGCAGTAGGGCTGCAACTAACGATTATTTTCATAGTGGATTAATTGGTCAGTTATTTTCTTGATTAATCAGTTTTCCCCCAAAACCTAAGATGAAGTCCTCAAATGTCTTGTTTGCTCCAAGGAAAAAAGGGTTGGGAACCGCTGGGCTAAAATGCCCTACGTTGTTTTCCTGATGAGAGAAAATTAAATGCATTTATTTAACATTTATAAAGTATTTAACATTTCATTTATGCAGAAATGAACTCTTCTCAAGATTTCTGAAAAAGCTTGATTGTAAATTGGGTCGTACCGGTTTGTCGTTTAAAAAAGTGAGTCTCCAGAATAAAAGTGATCTGGACCAAACCAGGTAGGCGTGAAAATGCCTTTAGTCACATTTTGGTCAACTGAGCCAAAAGCTTTTTAGTCACATTTTCACCATGAATGTTTAATGCCTTCTAAGCCACCTTTGATATGTATAATTAATATGATTACAGGTGTTGTTCTTTATCAGCAGGTTAGTGAAAAGGCCTTATGTTTGTACCAACCTATGTAGAAAAGATTCTGTGCAGTAAAAACTGTTGTCATTCTCTAAGTCTAAGTGGATGTTAGAACTGTTTGTGCTCGGTGCTCAGCGCAGTGACATCCTTTTAAAGCTGGATTTACTGTCTTGTTCACTAAGATATTGTTCTCCATCTGGGTTTGGAGACAAGCAGCTAAAACATTTATTACACTTAAGTGATGTTCCTTAGCAAACACTTACAGGGGAAGATTCAGACAGGGATTTAGAGGCACTGTGGATGAATTTAATCCATAAATCAGTTCATCAGTCACAAAACAATCTGCTTGAAGTACTGCTCGGGTGTGAAAAAAAGTGTCCCTGTGGTGCTCTTCAGTTTGGGGGATCAAAACTTTAAATTTCCTCAGCAATTCATAAATCAGTTAATTTTGTTCTTTCTGAGACTGTGTGCTTCTACAAATGCACACAGTTTGTTAAATAAGACTCTGCATTAAAACACTAATTAGCTCATTTGTCCATTTGTCCCTCTTGACAAAAACTGTAGTACATTTCATCTTTTCTTTCTCTCAGATCTTTTCTTTCTTAGTGAAATTAACAGCTCCTGTAGAAACCGTTGGGTCTCAGAGATTCAGACAGGGTGGGGACATCAGAGAGTAGTGAAAGAAGAACTAACACATCGTTGGTTTTGGTCTTTCTGTGCGAGTTGCTGTCAATAAGAAAAATATATCATCCATTCTTGAGAACTGGGACAAACTACATTTACTATTTCTACATTTAATTAAAAAATTAATCATTAAGAGGGAGGTGTAATAGCCAAGAATTTGATCTTTTAAAAATACATTTTTCCAGTATAATGGAACAGTAAAAATCAGACCCCCCTCAAAAATACAGTTTAGTCCCAATTCTCAAGAATGAGTGATAGAATAATGCCTGCCTGCATTAACACTATACTGTATTTTCAAAATAAAATATAAAAAATTTAGGCCCATCATTTGTGTTCAGACCAGCTTTAGTTCTCCGTGCTGCTGTCACCCGTTATTCTGTCAACATGCTGTAGGTGAACAGGCCTTAAACAAGTCATTGTTGCTGGACAACAGCGTGAAAAGCTGACAGCCTGCTGGGACAATGGTGACATTGTTCAAAGCTGTGGGTGAAGGAGCGGAGCGGAGCTGGGCGGGGGGGACTGTGCTGCTCTGCGTAGCTGCAGGGCACCGCTCACCTTGGGTGGTTTGAAGGGGTAGTCTGGTGTGAAGGCGATGTCCAGGAAAAACACTCCTCCCTCGTACACGGAGCCTGGAGGGCCCAGGATGGTCGACCTCCACTCGTAGATGTTGTCTCCTTTAGGACCGGCGCTGCATTTATGGAAATAAAGAGCAGAAGGGAGAAAAAAAGGGGGAGAAATTTAATCTACCGGCAGGCGTTTAGGGAGGAAAAGACGCTCTAATCATGTAACTCAATTCTCTCTGCAGCAGCAAAGGAGTGAATAAATAAAGTGAGTGATTATCAGCTGTTAAATCAGCTACACAAAGCTGCCATTTGGAGTTCTTATCCATTAGAAGATTATGCTCCATTATTACAGCGTATATAACAAAGAGTGCATCTGTAAGCCAGGAGAAATGATGAGCATGATGTCATGTGTGTGACTGATCTGTCTGGGAAGCATGAAACACACTCAAACCAACCTTCACACACACACACGCGCACCCGCATAAACAGGAAGGTGTTGAGCAGCAGCAGCAGCAGCTCTGTTTCCTCAGTGTTCATCAGCGCCTCACCGTTGGGCAGCTGGCTGCTGCCGAGCTCCATTGTTGCCTTGATTCATGCCACACACACACAACACACACATGTACACACTCACACACAAAAACACACACGCACACAGCTGCGAGAAGAGAGGCACTAATCCAATTCCATTTTCTATTGGAATTAGGCCAGATGCCCCTGTCGGTTTCTTGTATTACTTTTACTTTCATCATTTACACACTGAGAGAAAGCCAGGGAGAGACAGAGAGAGGGAGCAGGAGAGCGAGCGAGTGAGTGAGAGTGTGTGTGAGGCACATAAATGTAAGATGAGAGTGTGAGTGGAGTTGTTCATGTGAAACAGCAGCCTGTTGTAAAGCACTGGGCCTCTGCAGACCTATTTCTTGTCAGCGTGTGTTTGGACACAGAGAGGAATTATGGGAGCGGGCCGGGGAAAGGATGCCGACATGTTCTCCTGGATGGATAAAAATAGTCCGGAGAGCGATAGCGTGCTGGGGCCGACAGGGGACAAGAGGTCCAATAAATCGCTCCACTCGGTATCAGGAGATGGCCTGATGTGACACGGAGGAGAAATCTGTTTGTGTGTCTGACAGTTTTTTTTAAAAATGCCAGTGGTTGTAGAGCGGCACTGTCAGATTTGGTTAAGGTGCAATATTGATCTTCTATTATTACACTTGTATAACAACTTAATTCACTCTGGCACTCAACCTGGATACTGCAAACATTGCAAGCTTTCATTAAATAAGCCAAACTTCAACCCACAGGAAAAACTCAATCGACTACTACTGAGAATGGTAAGATGGACACTGTAGACCATAATACACTAACTGACAGACTGAAGCAGTGGTTGTCAGTGGTTCTGCACTCAAATGATTTGTCCTGTACTGCTTTAGTTTTCTGTCATAATTGTAAACTATCCTCAGTGTCTCGTGGTGTGCCTCAAGGCTCCATACTTGGGCCTATACTGTTTTCTTTTTATGAATTACCTAAGGCTGTACCAAATCCTTTGAAGCTTTATTCACAATGCTGAATTTTAAATAAATATTTGAATTCTTTGCAGCTTTTTTGCATGTCTATTTATTCTGTTTAAGTCAAGCATTTCTCCCTTTTACCTCATTTAGTCTTGTTTAGATTGAGTCAATTGAAGATTTTGTTCAAGGGTTTAAAGTTTTTAGGGTAATGACATAAAATATGATGACAGATTTTCAAAGCTTAGATCATATACCTCAAGCTTTGAATGTAACAGCCCTAAAGTCACCTTTAAGTAAAATCATCATCATTTTACAAAAAATTCTCCCATTTTACGCAGATGATACCCTGCTTTACTTTTCTTTCAGTCCTAACAATTTGTATTTGAGAGTTATTTGACTGTCATTGTGATGAACCAAAGCCTCTTTTAACTGAGTGTCAACAAAACTAAGATATTTATACAAGTCTCCACTCCTCTTGTATAAATGTTTAAAGAATAACTTAACTGTCAAAAACTTGAAGAGAGTATTTTTCTGCCCTGCCAAATTGAAAGTTGTAAATAAGTTTTAATGACCCGCTGTAGAGTCCTGCTATCCTGGGCCCTGCACATCCCAGACCAGTTTGTGATGTTTCCAGTCAGGGTGCTTTAGATTGGCCCTCTGTAGAGGTAAATAAGAACATGGCACAAGGAATTATGCCTTCTTAAGTTTCCTTAAGAAACAGCCATTTCTGGGCCTTCTATAACAGGGTGGTGATGTGTGATGGCAGGTTCTCTGTGATGCTGATTCCCAGGAACCTACTGCACTGTTCACCTGCTCACCTCTAAGCTAATCATATCATGTTAGAATGGTTGACTGTTCATATGTTAAACTTACATCTAGAGTTTGGCCTTTTTCCCCCCTACTTTTCTTGACTATTTTAACACAGGTTTTGTGTGTTGTACATATTCTATTACTATTTGATTATGGCTTTATCCAAACACTGCGTCTACCTATCAGCATTCCAATTTTGTTTGTTAAGCACTTTATAAATCTGTTTTGTAGCACTCCTACATGATTAATGAGTATTATTGTGAAATGTTTCATTGGAGAGTTTAAGTGTTTTAAAATGGTCGAATTGCTCTTTTAAAAACAAGAACAAAAGAGTGAAGAAAACAGTTTTCATTTCAATGATTATTGCTTTTTTAATTTCCTCTATTATGCCTATGTGACAACCCATAAAGTTAGGTTTGCTCCATGAGCCTGGTTTATCTGAATGAATATCAGCACATAAGCGCAACAGTTGGTAAACTCAATCCACAAACTACCACTGTGGGGCTTGAAAACCCCATTATTAGTCAAATCCTATTGCAAGGTAGACGTTTAAATTCGCCTTCTAGGCCTCTTAAGGTTGGCCAACCACTGATTTTTCTCTCCGCTGAGTTCCCACAGTCCAGTCTGCAGCATCTGGAAATGTTTAGACGTCTGCCAGCACTGCCTCTTTTTTCTATTCCTGCAGCCTGGTACAACCCGCCCTGACAGGAGGACAGATTTGGGATCCAGCAGATAAGGATCTGTATTTTTACCACCTGCCTAGGCCTGTTAATATGATGGCGGAGAGACAGACCTTCAAGATTCACCTCTGTAAATCTGAAACTTGACTGTCTTTATTATCAGTAACTCCGGAGGTTTCTTTTAGGATCTTGGATCTGCTTCAAATTTACCAAAAGTCATACTAGAGGAAAAAGAGCGCTGTTCATAACGAAGGCTGAATGACGATGATGGACCCAGCTATTTCCCACGGTGTCAATTTCCACACTGCAAGCCATTAATAATGAGCCCGGAGCACTATGAGCACCCCGCTAGAGGAGCACCATAATTAAGGCGAGGCAGTTTCTGTATCCTTTAGCTCCCTTGCACCGGTGAATTCTTAATACAGCCTGGGACTGACCAGCGGAAAATAAAATGTCCACGTCAACGACAAAAGGTGGATTGTCCCTCATACTTATTTGTTTTAATACCACTGAGGGCGGTTGTTCTGCAGAAAAATGTAAATGTGTGAATATTTCCTAAATAACCAGAAGCAAGCTGTTCTCCACCCCATCACACACACAGAGATTTAGTAGATGCATCATTGGCTTAACTGAAAGCAGTTTGCTATGTTATGCATGCTAAATGCTTGTTAATTCCCCGAGAATCTGACACGCTTGTTTTCCATCTGAAAAATGTCCTGCATTAATATTGGCCACAATTATTAAAATTAGATATAAAGGTTCCTTCAAAAATATTAGCGTTTGATGCATTTAGATTGACAAAATAGCTTGACAAATTGATATCAGAATCTGCCTTAAAAACCGATAACTGTTCAAACTCATTTATATTATACATGAAAGCCACCTGTCTAAAGGCCCAGTCACACAAGTAATCATGGTTTGTTAGCTGTGTTGTACCCTTGACTGCCCTTGAGTATGGACTGATCCACAAGAGAGGTCTAGTTTGCAGACAACTATGAGGCAGGAATCGATAGTACAAATATATCTCACAAATAAATTGTCAGAATTTATTCTGCTGTTGTCAAATTGTCCAATTTAGTAAGCTAGTTAGCTTGGAGATGCATTGTGACTGACGAGTGCTTGTGTGTTTCCAGCTGGCTACTGTGCTAGACATGATGTGCCAATGAAATTTTCCCGCTATTGAGTATGACCGGGCCTTTAGACTGAATCCTTGGAGTGGTTTAAGTAATCAAATTTGAATCTGTACCTATCTTGGAAAAATGTTAATGCTCAAGATACATGAAATACAGGTATTAAAAAGGACAGCGCCAAGAACCTGTGTATTTCAAAGATGATTTCTGTATTGGGCTATAAAATATTAGTTTAAAACACTTAAATTAAGAAATGTAACTTAGCAGAAGGAATGATGAACTTCACAAATGAACATGGTTTTACCTTAATTCATTTGCACATTAGGGCTACAGCTAATGATTATTTGCATTATTGATTAATCGGTTTAATATTTCCACACTTGATCGTTTAGTCTATAAAATGTCAAAAAAAGAGAGCAATCTTCAGCGCACTTTTCCAGGGTCCAAAGTGATGTCTTCAAATTGCTTCTTTTGTCCAACCAGAAGCCCGAAACCCAAATAGTCTTCATCACATGACAAAGAAAAGCAGCAAATCATCACATTTAAGAAGCTGGAACCAGCAAAAGTTTGACATTTTTGCTTGAAAAATGACTGAAACGAGTAATTGATTATCAAAATAGCTGCCAATCAGTTTTCTTTGAATACATTAATTGCTGTACAGCACAAGCAATAATATAAATATAAAGCAGCTTCTAGAACTGAACCTTGTGCAACTTGAAAAGAGACAGTTGAGACATTTACAGGTTTAATTAACCTCAGAAAGAAGTGTGACACACGTCACCCTTTTGTGTGCAACGTGTGACTAATCTGAACCAAAGACTTCAGTTTCTACATAAAATGAAAAGGTTTTCATTTGCTTTATCGGGAACAAGAACCTGTAACCAGTAAACTGGAGAAGAAACCCATGGTGGAATATAATGGATTTATTATTTTTGTGTGTGCAATTCTGTATTATTTCCCTTTGCTGTGCAGCTTTATTCAATAAAATGTCAGACTAATTAAAAATTTAATAAACAGAATCAGGATTGGATAGAAATGAATTTACTGGTTAAAACTAATATGTCAGAAACAAAAGACAAATTCAGGCTAATGGATTAAATAGTCTCATACTCAGACTGCAGAGATGTTACAGCCTTTATAAAGAATTTATATCACTTCATACTTTGAGGAATATGCACATTAACTGCTTACGGCTGCACATTTTTATGGGAAAAAATCTTACAGGAACTCAAGCGCAGGTTTTATATTTATATATATTGTGCTGCTTTTAAATTCAATAATATCTTACTCTCACTATTGACTGCTGTGCCATCCAACACCTTTATAGCACAGCTCGGATCACCGACCCCACCATCTCAGACTCTTTCACCTGTTCCTCCCTCCCACCTCTTTTGTAGCTCTTCCTGAAAACTATTTTTACCCAGGCAGGGCACACACACACACACACACACACACACACACACACACACACACACACACACACACACACACACACACA
>JAJHUR010118313.1:8020-18646 GCA_027495735.1 Lutjanus campechanus
GATGTGATGATAAGTGAAGATCTTTAGTTCACAAAACAATCCTGGAGTTTTAGGAGAAACAGGGTAGCAGCCACATCCAGTACAATGGCAGTGAATGGTGACCACGGATAAAACGTTAAAAATAGCACACAAAACAAACACAAAATGTCTCCATCCTGCTTGTGTGGTGTAATCCAAGTGTCCGCGAGCCGCGACATTAAAAATTAACCGCAAAAGACGCCATTTTCGCCATGTTTTTAGCAGAAATATCAGCTGTAGCAAGTAGCCGGTAGGATGTAAACATGGCGTCGATCTCGCGAGACTTCGTATATATCCTAATGGACGCACGTACGGAAGTCTCGCGAGATTGACGCCATGTTTACATCCTACCAGCTACTTGCTACAGCTGATATTTCTGCTAAAAACATGGCGAAAATGGCGTACACTGCCATTGTACTGGATGAGGCTGCTACCCTGTTTCTCCTAAAACTTCAGGATTGTTTTGTGAACTGAAGATCTTCACTTATCATCACATTGGTATAGTGGTGAGTACATACTGAATGGCTTATTCTCGCAGGGTGGAATATCGCTTTAAAATATTAGACATGTATAACAATGTTTAGATTTTGATTTATTGTTCAGTTTATTGTTTCCTTGTTAAGTTTATACAGTCTGGCAAACCCAGGACACTTGGTTACAATACACTGCTTTATACATCTGAACTAGTGAGTGCATTCTTCTAGTAGTTGGTAGGTGTAAACATGTTACCACCAAAGGAATCTCACGTAATGGTTGACAAAACCCTTCTACTGCAGTCTTCAACAACACTTGCAAGGAGCATGAGTCATTAGTGTCCCTTCTTGTGGCCTCAGGCTTTGCTGGAGGTGGTCAATGACCTGTTTGAGGAACAGACTGACCTGGAGAAGATTGTTAGGAAGATCATGCAGCGAGCGCTGACCCTGCTGCAGTGTGAACGCTGCTCTGTGCTTCTACTTGAAGACATCGACTCACCTGTGAGACCTCCGCCTCTTTACCAGCTTTTAAAGTTTTTCCTGCCTTGCAGATTTATTTATGTTAACTTTTTTCATTAAACCACGTAGTCTTTCTCATGCCGAACTCTTCTATCTTTGCTGCTATATAATATTGGGCTGCTTGTGATGATACATGTCTCTTCCACAGGTTGTGAAGTTCTCCAAGACATTTGAGCTCATGTCTCCACTGTGCAACATGGACCATGACATCAGGTGAAAGAGACATGATAAAAAAGACACTGGCACACAGACAGACCACAACAGCATCACACGCCATAAATGGATACATGGATACACTCAATATTTACTGCTGTTGTGTTGCACTTTTAAGTTCCTGGACCTGACCAGTGTTTCCTGTTTGTGTTATTGGCCAACTCAGCATGGAGAAGCTATCATGCTCTGATTGGCTGATCAATAACAGCATTGCTGAGCTGGTGGCTTCCACAGGGCTGCCTGTTAACATCAGCGACGTGTGTCAGGACCCACGCTTTGATGCCGAGGTGTGGACACAGCGGTCTTCCTATTACACCAGTTGGACCTCACACAAATGCATAGACACATATATGCTTGTGACTGTAGTAAATAGACAAAGACAGACATTCAAAAGATGTTCAAAATCAGTCAGTGATGCCAAAAATAATGCTGTAAACTGATTTAAAACAACATATATAGTATTATTCTCAGTATTTATATGTGTTGTATTTTAATTCATTTTCTTGTTGAAGAAAAAAATGTGTGTTAACAAACATAAACTGCTTTCAGTCTTGCTCCATTGTCATGGTCTCCTCTCTTTACAGGCAGATCAGGCCTCGGGGTTTCACATCAGATCAGTTTTATGTGTCCCTATCTGGAATCGAACTCATCAGATAATTGGTGAGTTCACCAGAGATAATCAATCCGTCGTCACTGGGAAACCAGTTTTCATGTTACCATAAATGATGCATGTGTGTTTTCTACAGGCGTTGCACAAATTCTCAATCGCCTGGACAGGAAGACCTTCAATGATGCAGATCAAAGACTGTTTGAGGTTATTTTTTTCACTTCTGATTACAGCTGTTCTATCAAAACATTGTTTAGGTGTTCATTGTTGTGTTGGATACACATTGTGCCAAATTTTTAAGTTCCTTTCATGTGTCCTTCTGTTTTTGTGTACAGGCATTTGTGATATTCTGTGGACTTGGAATCAACAACACTATGATGTACAATCAAGTTAAGAAGACATGGGCCAAACAGTCTGTAGCACTAGATGTAAGCACTGCAACATACTCATTACAACAAATTTTTGCTTTTTGTTTTAAACATCATCCAACTTTCATACTGTTTGTATGCATGACATGTTCTTACAGTTTTGAAGAAACAAATTCTTGGTTATAATGAAGGATTTTACATTAACACATCAGTTAGCACTGCTTCATGGGCATACCCTTAATGCACTGTAGGCCAACAGTGGCCAGTTTGACAGGGAATACAGTACCAAGGTTATTTTCTTGCTGCGTTTGGCTCCTGGCACCCTGGGGCTGAGTCAACTAATTAGGCAGGTAGCTCAAAGGCTAACCAAGCTAATGCTAACTAGCTAACGAAGCTTCAGATAACAGCAGACAGTAATTAGCCTACTTTTGCAACAGGTAAGCAAGCTAACTGCTTTCTGTCCGTCAGCTAACTCTGAGCTAAATCACCTTGGTACTGTAGCCTACTCTGTTGTCAGAGAGGCCTTACAACATGTCATCTTTATGACAAGTCCAAAATGTACCACTTGATCAAGGAAAATATTCATAACACACTAATGATCTCATGACATCCAGTGTCAAAACCAACCACATATGGCAGTTAAATGTAATGTTAAAACATAAAGCTAAACAGAAGCTAAACAATTTCTTTAAGTTTGATAATGTCAAGTTGTCATGACAAAGACATCTCAAACAATGTCAACTTTATATTAAAAAAAGACATAACTGACTGAATGACTCGTAATGACAACAGTTGTAATTGTTCTTAAAGACTCCTTTGTGTTTGTGACAGGTGTCATGACATATTTATGACAGTGTAATTACAGTCTTATGCACACATTTTTAAATAAAGTGTTACCAAACAAGCTCTAAATGAGCTATATATCAAACATCAATAGCCTACATTTAATGTTTAAAAATATGTGCTTATCTGTCATATATATTAAAGTTCCTTTATGAGGTTGATAAACTATACAAGCTGTGCTTCAAAATGGATGAAGTGATCTTGATATGCAACAAGATGAATTTTCATAGACTAATGGATGAAAAATACTAGGTATCCATTCTGTTCAACAAAAAATAATTCACTCAATCTAAATTACTCTGAATAAAATGCAGATTTATTTTTACACGCCTTAACATCTATTAAAAATTAGTGTATGAGAAATTAATAATTGAAGCAGATAGTAGTGTCACGAATTAATGCAAATCTTACAGTAACAAGGCTCTTCATGTTCATTAGTGTCTCCATCTGCGTTCTGCTCCACTGCCCGGTATCTAACCTAAGCAGTCACATTAACCTCAGCAAACATGGTTCTGCTTCTCTACCATAAATATTTCAGCTGCTTTCAATAATTCATGATGAATACATGTGCCAGTCTGCTCACCTCTCATCAAAGGCAACACACACTCCTGTAATTCTGTCACATAATCTTTGCTGTTTCTTTAAACACCTGAACGCCTTTAAACACACCAGATCTTTTTTCCTGTCAGGAGACGCAAAATATAGCAACAAATTGGTTTTAAAAGCAGAGATGTGCTTTCTTTGATCCTGATTATGTAACAAGATAAGAAAAATAGATCACGTCAAAATTCTTGGAAGATATTGATCATCTTATGCAGCAGTAAGTGTCTTTTATCACATTAAATCAAACTCAGAATAAGGTTGCTATATCTCACTCTCTATTTTCATTTTTTTCAGATGTTGTCCTACCATGCAACCTGCTCCAAAGTAGAAGTTGACAGACTCAAGGTAATCCTCAGGAAAGCAAGTTTAAGAAAAAAACAACATTCACATGATACACATAATCACTGTACTATACTGAAATGTATTAAATCTGATGCTTGTGAGTGGTTGAAGGTGAAGTGCAATATTAAAAATGTCTGCAATGTGTTTTAGTGCTTTGCTTCTTCCCCTGCTGGCACTGTGTGATTGACAGCTCTGTCCTCTTCCCCTCAAGGCAGCTAAGATCCCCCTGAGCAGTGAGTTAGGCATAGATGAGTTTCACTTCAACGACTTCTCTTTGGACAACGATGCCATGATCACTGCGTCACTCCGGATGTTTCTGGAACTTGGTGTTGTCCAGAAGTTTAAAATTGACTATGAGGTGAGACCCTGGAATTTGTTCTGTAATGTCAAGTGTCCATAGTGTATAGACCCTTTTTATGCCAACATCATGATTACATCATGGTGTTAGCTGGAGGCAAAATGGACTTTTTGTGTTGCTGGTTGTCAGAATCAAATTACTAATGGCTCAAAATGGAAGTTTAATGGCATATTAGCTGCCACTGCCAGTCCAAAAAAAAAAGAAACTGAGGACAACTATGGTTAAATATGATAAGAACTCACAAATGTCAACAAAGGAATATTATCACACTTATTTTCATTACGAACAGAAAAATACAAGTGATCACCTCTTGAATTCAAGTTTCTCTCTGGAGGTTTAATTGCCTTGTTAAGTCTGTAAAACACATTTCATTTAAACTCAACACACCAAAACAAAATAAAACTCACCAAAGCCATTATGGCCAGTCTTTCCAGTGTTCCAACAACCACCAACTCTAGTTAAGTCACAATAAATCCTTTAATTCAATTGTTAGCAGATGCAGAAATAGTCTGGCTCTGCAGACTGTCTTCCTCTCACTCCTCCAGGAGTCAGTGCACTATACTCATGTCATGTGCAGCGCACTGAGCCGGAGCAACGCATTAAATTAGCAAATTTAGCAAAAATAAAAAGACAAAAATCATCCAAAAAACAACTGGTGATGGAATTAGCCAATCGTTAAAATATTTGTCCAATCCCCCAACCCTACAGAAATTGTAGAAAGACCAGTCTGGTCTAATTGTTTAATGTGAACTTTTTCACTCGCAGTCCCGAAGAGTGAGTGACTGGACATATTCAATACTATTTTTTTCAGCCATTGTTAAACAAGCCAACAAAACTTGCTAGTTAGTGTTAGCTCATGCATTTAGAGAATAATGTTTACCTCTACCTCTTACTCTAATATGTACATATGTCACCTGTATATCTGTCTTCTTCTTGTAGGTTTTGTGCCGCTGGCTTTTGACTGTGAGGAAGAATTATCGAACTGTGGCATATCATAACTGGAGGCATGCCTTCAACGTGTCACAGTGCATGTTCGTCATGATCACAGTAAGTTTCAAGATGCATTAAAATAGAGGTATATAGTTGCTTTGTATGCCTACAAAGAGTCTGAATTTCACAACACATGCTGCCTCCTTTAATTTACAAAAGAAACCATCCAAACTTTGACGCTCAGTGAGGATAACAAGTTGTTGAGCCATTTTTAAAGCCTCTCCTAAGAAAAGTAAGTCTCAGTGGACCCATCATTAAACTAATCAACAGTCAGTCACTTAACAAAACATCATTAGGAGGAAACTTCACAGAAGAAGCATCATCAAGAGAAAATTCAAAGGAGGAATATTCGGGTCTAAAAGTCTCAAAGAGAATTATAATCTTTACAGGGTTAACAGGTATTCTGAGAACTTGCAAACATCAATAAAAAATATCTCTCCTGATCAAAAATGTTCTGTCCTATCCTACCCTACCCTACTCTACCCTATCCTACTCTACTCTACAATGCTCTGCCCAACCCTATCCTGCCCTATCCTGCTCCATTCTGTCCAACCATATCATACCCTAATTACCTTGTCCTACCTTATTATGCAGTACTCTACCCAACCCTATCCTACCCTAGCCAAACCCACTCTACCCTTCCTACCCTACTCCGCCCTAATCTACCCCACTCTATCTTCTCCTATCTTATTCTAACACATCCCATCCCATCCCATCCTGTCCTATCCTATCAAATAACAATAGTTAATTGTTGATGATGTGTAAGAATTTGTATATCTGCTTTACGTTTCTTAGACAGCCACTTTCCAGGATGTCCTGTCCGACGCAGAGATTCTGGCACTGATGGTCGGCTGTCTGTGTCATGACTTGGACCATCGAGGCACCAACAATGCATTTCAAGCCAAGTAAGTGATCTGGGCCTAAGGTTTGATGACGAACTGGTGTCTTATAGTTGACTGAGAATTTCACTGCTCTGTGTTTACTGCAGGACTGGTTCTGCTCTGGCTCTGCTCTACGGGACGTCAGCCACTCTGGAGCATCATCACTTCAACCATGCAGTCATGATCCTCCAAAGTGAGGTCAGATCAATGCTTCTTTTACAATGATAATGCTCAAGTATCTACTGACAAGGTTTTCCTATTTGTAAGCTTTCTTCCATTTTCATTTTTCCTTTATTGGGCAGTTTGAAAATGACATATGAAAATATAATAGTGGAGGCGCATCAAAAGTCCATGATGGGCCAAGGACTCTAACCACATACCTTTAATTTTTATCTATACAATTTTGGCTCAATGTTACATACCACAGCCTGAGGCTAGATTGCAACATTGGTTTAAAGATAGGCCAAATACACCCAACTCAGCAAGAAAATACATAACGAACAAAAAAACACAAATGTACACAATAAAAATACCACAAAAATCCTAATAAAAAGCACTTGATCACATGACTACTTGTCAGATCCCTCTTGTGTCTTAGCCACAGAAAGTTACTGGTGTGCAGTTCAAGCTTAGGATGATGCTCAGCAGTGACCGCTCGTGACATTATGAGGCTGCTTTATCTAACGAGTAGCTCAGTTTGATCATTCTCTCCATCAGATGTAAGTTTGGAGGGGATCATGTGTTTGGTTGTGCATGTCTCCATGTGTGAATCTGTCCATAGCTAATCTTGCATACTACTGGACCAATCAGCCTTATATTTTTCTGTGCAAAGTTTAATGTATGCTCAAGAACCTCTCATGGTTGTTTTTTAAATCTCTGAAAACCCATTTTATTGATTGCTCTCTTTTATACCACCACTGACTGCAGACTCCTCACTCTTGTTAACTAGCAGTTAGGGGTCCCAAGTGATCGACAACAGCTTCGGTTTGAAATCTTGTTTCCGCTAAAGTCAACAGACATGACGCTCACCTTAATGTTAGCAGATTCTTTTGTTGGCCTTTTCACTTCAGCGTTTTCCTTTAGCCCATTGTTGTCTGCATTTCAAATATGGTCTAAAGACCTACAAAAAAAGGGCAAATTAGTCTCTTTCTACATTTCGTGCACATTTTGCATGCAACTATTCAACAATGTTGCCCTGCATGGATTTGAGTGTTGGTGGCTGTATGCTGCAAGAACTCAATCAATCATAAATGTTCAGCACAGCAAGCCCCACCGCCGAAGTTTGGAAAGTACTACCCCCTAAGCAGGGCTAGGGGTTAAAATGTCCCTGGAAGTGGACTTTTTACTTCACTCATGTTTTTAATTCGCTCCTGTCCAGTTTTCATTCCATTTCACTGGCTTATATCTATGTGGCATATAGCCTGTCTACTCTGGTTACACATTGATAATGTAATCTGCATATTGTTTCCCTTCATTCCTCTACTTTCCTGCATACACGCCGTACACACAGCTTGTCCTGTACACCCTGTTTCCCACCCACATGCCCTCAGACACACCTGACAGAGATCTGCACTCTACTGAGTCCACTCTTTAGTTAGTTAGGGACTGTGTTTTCTATTGATTTCTTGTAAGAGAGGACAGAGAAAGTCTATACACATTGCTAATTAACATTGATAATGGGAGCTTCATTTGACAGTGAGCGATGACTTTAGCAATGTATTGGCTGTAAGGACACATTTGAGCCACTATTACTCATCCTTCCCTGCTTTTGTCCATGTGCCTACTGTATACTATTGTATTTTATTTTTTCACAGGGTCACAACATCTTTGCAAACCTCTGCTCTAAAGAGTATAGCAATATGATGCAACTATTGAAGCAAGCTATTCTCTCCACAGACCTGACGTTGCACTTTGAGTAAGTGGTCATTTTAATAGATTCAGAGCTGAAACATTGTATGAGTTGTAAAAAGTAATTTAGCAACAGATTCTCATAGATTATTTGATCAATTCTGTCATGTAATTAGAAGAATTATCATTTAGATTTCTGTGTGATTACAAAGTGCTTGTGTGGTGAAAACATCCTTGGAGTCTTTTCTTTGCCTTTTAACATTTTCTGTATCCTTGACTGTCTCTTTGCATTATAAGGCGCAGAACCAAGTTCTTTGAGTGTGTTCTGTCTGGAGAATTCAGCTGGACAGATGAAGGACACAGAGAAGTTCTCAGGTTTCTGCCTTTGTGCTACATAAATAAAACTGTCCTTTGCCAAAATGACTTTAGCCGTGAAGAACAAAACAAGTAGCTAAAAATGAGTTTTGATGTCATCAACAGGTCAATGCTAATGACGGCATGCGATCTGGGTGCCGTCACTCGTCCTTGGAAGATATCCAAACAGGTTTGAGTCTATATAACAAAGTTTCTCACATCTGTGCTTTCCTGTTTGAGGGTTTGGAAATGTAAAAGTATAGGTGCAATATGGTACAAAAAGGATGTTCTACCCTTAAAAACACTTAAACTACACACAAGAAAAGGGACAAGTGAGGAATAAATCAGCAACAACGTGATGAATAATGAATCACTGATGAGTAATAACTGAATAGCTGAGATTTGAGCACTATATAGAAGTAAATAATGATGAGTTACATGGGACTGGAAGATGCCACATTAATTAATCATTATGTAATGATTAGTTCATAATCAACATACTGATTACTTTCTTTATGAGTGAATAATGAACCAGCTACTGACTCATCAATTACTAATAACTTAATTATCAGTTACTCTTTTTGTGATGCCTCAAGTAAAGTAACACATGATACTGAATAGTCACTAAGTATTTCCTCATTACCTCATGATAAGGGACTGCTTTAACTACTCAGTATCATGTATTAGTTTACTTGAGTGGGGTCAAAAAGATAAACTAATAATTAAGTTATTAGTAATTAATGAGTCAGTGGCTGGTTCATAGTTAATTAATTCATAGTATGTAATAGTATGTCAATTCATAGATATTTATGAACTAATTATTCATTAATTAATCAATTTTACCACATTTAGTCCATGAATCAGTTAAAATAATAAAATACTCATTAATGATTCATGATTTATCTGGTCGTACCCTCTAGCTTTGAGCTGATATTTTAACATCAAAATGTTATATCATGTTTGACAAAAATAATGAAATAATGTCGGTTGGCATTTATGTCCCAAGGTTGCAGAGCTGGTGACGAGTGAGTTCTTTGAACAAGGTGACAGAGAAAGGTCAGAGCTTAAGTTGACCCCAGCGGTAAGTAAGCAAGCTTTAAAAGTCTTATCTTTCACTGGGATTTTTCTCTAGGACACCACTTTCTAAACCATGTCCTTGTTGTGACCATTTTCTGTCAAAGGAATATGATAAATGTATTTGGTCATAGATGACGAAAGATTATCGTCTCTCTTTAGGCCATATTTGACCGGAATCGTAAAGATGAACTTCCTGCCTTACAGTTAGAGTGGATAGATGGAATATGTAAACCTCTTTACCAGGTAGGTAACCAGTGTTATTTTTTTGACAGTTAATTTTGATTTAGTTTGTCTTAGTCTTTTGACTACGGTGCCATTTTGTTTTGGTCATATTTCAGACATCTGAATTATTTTAGAGTAAATAGTCGACTAAAATCTTGTGGTCAAAGTGTATTGCATTATTTAATTGTTTCTCTAGACTTTCCAAGAACTCCAAGAACTAGAATTTCTCTTTAATTTCCAAGCTCATTATTTACATTAATCTGTTGGAAACATTAATTCTCTTGTGCCTCAGGCACTGCTGAAGCTCAATCGGAAGTTACAGCCGATGATAGATGGGATCGATGCCAATCGAAATAAATGGCAGGACCTCTGCTCGTCCTACCAGCAGACACGCAGAGCCTCGCTGTTCAGTGAGAGTGCTGATTCAGATCAGAGTCCTGAGTCCCATGAAGATGCAGAAACCAATCAACAACCAGACTCCACAGAGACTCTGAAACCAGTTGAAGACACCAGGTTTGGGTCAAAGTCTCAGTGCAGTCATGATGTGAGGAGCAGAGCGAACAAAGGTTCCTGTGATAACAAACCAGCATCGGCTGGCAACACAACTTCTGCAGGAAAGAAGTAAAACAAGTTAAGTTATAGGTAGAGGTTTATCCATGAAATTGTTCACATGAGACTCTTCCCACACCTGTGATTTTCTAACACATGCACTACCCTAACAAGATTTTTAAAAGTCTGGGTAAATTGCATTTCAGTCTTCATCTGTGAGCAAATTGCTTCTCCCAAGTGTCACTGTGTTAAACTCAGGAGCTTGAATAATTCCTGCTGGTCAAACTCTAATTAAAGGGCAGTTTCCCATGTCTCTATCTATCTATCTATCTATCTATCTATCTATCTATCTATCTATCTA
>JAJHUR010118315.1:5568-32840 GCA_027495735.1 Lutjanus campechanus
GAAATGCCTAAGAAGAGTCTAATCTCAGGTTTAATACTGTCTAATAAAGGACATATCATTTCTAGTTTTTGTCTAATTTGATACAGCTTGCTGCGTCTTATTAGTGTACTGTAGAATAAAGTGCAAAGTTGGCTGTTTAAGATTTGAAGTTGACATTGGTAGAATAATTGGTACAGTGAACAGAATAGTTGTCTTGGTGTAACAGAAAAAAACACAGTCTGTGCAAGCTGATGATGATAATCTCCTCTAATGTATATGTAGACAGTGATGACAACATTTATATGCAGTGCTGTAAGCAGTTACGCTGTGAGGAATTAATTGAACATCAGCTCATTGTTTTCTCTTTACTTAAATCGCTGAAAAAGACAGCTGACAGTATGCCCATTAAACAGCAAATTCAATATATTTTTTGGCATTTTCCCCATCTCTCCTTTTTGGTCTATATCCCATTAACTCAACTGGAGGAGCTTAGCATACCAAATCTGTTCTTAATTATTTCTTATAAATTCCTCAGAACCTCCCCCGGATTTGTAGTCGTGCCCACCCAAAATATGTGTGTGGAGTTGGCTAAAAACAGCACAATAGAAGATCATCTATTTCAAAGGCGGAACTGAGCTGTTAGAGATCATAAAACATTAGTGCGGCATGTCATTAGGTTATTACAGGCTTATCCAGTAATTATATTAAGTACATTACCATGCAACCATTTAAAGAAAGGACCAGTTTCCAGAAATAGGATTTTACAGCCCTCTCATGACTTGCCCTCAGCAACCAGCCACAGGACAAAATGTCAATTAAGTGGCTGCTGAACTAGATGGAGTTTGTGACCAAAGAATAAAAAAAAGGTTTCCTTGTCTTAGAACAGGACAGGAGCTTTGGAAATTATATAGACCTCAGCGTGTGCGCTTAATAAATTCTTTTTTTAGCCTGTTTGCTCTAAAATCCATTCTGCTGTCAATGTTTGAACACGACCCTTTCACTGTTAAAGGGGTAGTTCAGATTATTTCATTTGGGGTTGTATGAGGAAGTTATTGATAGTCAGTGTATTACCTACAGCAGGTCAGGAGAAGTAGAGTGGGAAACCAGCACGGAAGTTAAGCAATGCTCTGCTGTGGACAGTATCAGCAACAGAAGGTATTTTAGACACTTTAAAATGTTTACCTAAAAAAATCAGTATCAGTTTAAGTGTATGCTATATTTAAAGTATTTTCAACGCTTTACTTTACCATCAGAAAGCCTTTTATGACAGCAAACTGCCTTTACGTAAGCCAAACATCTCTCTCTCCAAACCAACCAAACTCCATGGACAAAAAGTCAGACCATCTGGATTCAAAGGAAACTATATGGCTATAATCACTTGTTTTGGTATATGAATTCAATAAAATCTACTCACTATTATTATTTTGTGTTCATTTTCTGTCATTGCACCCAAACTCATGACAATATCCGCATCATTTGACTGAGTTGGCAGAAGAGTAAAAAACATCTGATGATAGTTGACCGATAGTTTACATCCGTTAAATGAATTCACACGCAGTAGAACTAATTGGGAGTTGTTGTTTTAGACTGAAATAGCTTGTTCCATCCTATCTCGCAGAGAAGAGGCATTTCAGGCAGCAGGCTGCGCCCTCCACAAGTTATTGAGCTCACTGATTGAAAAAAAGTTTCTTTCAAGAAATCAAACCCAGTAACGGCATTCTCCACGGTCAAAAGGTTAAGCGTTTGATCCAAGCAGAGAGATGCTTTGAGGGGAGAAAAAAATAAATATTGTTAAATGAATACATGTTTGCATTCAACCTTACCTTTCTGCCGAGCACACACCCTTTGAAGTCTTGTTTGTTCGGAAACACTCCCATCTCATTGAGTCCAGGAAATTCCCCACCGTACTAGTGCCTAGATTAGAAGTAGTAATCCAAACTAACCCCAGAAATTCAAAGAACAGGCTCAAAACTAATATTTGGGCTCATGTCTCACAAGTGAGCCTATTGTTAGTCTGTGACTCATAAAACGTGTGCTGTCATCTTGAATCTGCTTATGATAGATAGAGCGATTTAGGCATAACTGCTGATCTTTTACAAACATGGCAAATGCTGCCTCAAAGAGGTCTCATATAATGCTCAACATGACTGTGGCTGTGTGTTTTGGCTGGTGGTGACGTTCACTGCACGTTTTAATAACGTTCTTATTTATATGTTTAACTTCACATGAAGTTCACATAACGATACACACGCATATTCATTAGGGGAGACAGGGGAGTGTTGTAACACTGGGCTAGTTGTAACACTGACAGTTTGACCAATCAGAAAAGTGCTGCAGTGGTGTCGTCATTATCGGACAGTCACATTTCCTTTTTGAGCTCACAGGAGAAGTGGAATGTCTCTTTGAGCAACATTGTGGATTTTACAACCAAACAAATTGATTTTCAGTTTTGTCTTAGTGTTCACTGTATTATACTGTATTGTATTGTATTGTAATGGTTTGACTTATATGGCTGCTTGGAGTGGGGATAGTTGTCTCAAGTTTATTAAAATGATGAGAATTTCTGCATTGTGTGCATGGAACACAAACTGAAGGTAAAAAGCAATGTGGGTCAAGTGGTATGTTGTCAGATCTGGACCCACAAAGCCTGAGACCCAGGGCAGCCATCTACATTTGCTAAAACAGTGGCTGAACACTTATGTGACACATAAATTTAAAAATTCAGAAAAAAAAAAGCGTTTTTTGTCACTCTAAATTGTTCACTTTATTCAAAATTCTAAATTCACTGTTTATTCTTAGTATAAAGAATAAACAAAGAAGTTATAGACGTTATTATAGAAGTTATAGACGTTATTTTATAAACTGGACAGCAGGGATCTAATTTCAGCAAATTACCTTGCATTATTACATCTGTCCCAAGCTAGTGTTACAACTCCTGTGATGGGGTAGGTTGTAACAGCAGAACTCTTTACGGACATGTAAGGAATTCATATTCATATTCATATTCATATTCATATTCTTAAAAGGAGTTTGGCATAATATTTTCCCTGGAGAGCAAAGGAAGTTTTTGTTTAATTCAAACTATTTGTATATGTATATTTTTTAATGTTTTGTCGTGACTACTGAACAATAATAATAATTATTATTATAATAATAATAATAATCTTCACGTGGTACCACGTATCAGTGTTTGAGAGAACTAGCATGAACAACCAGTGAGTTGCTGATGTTCAAACAAAAGGTGTTAATACCATTCCCAGTCTCCCCTACATGTACTCACAGACCACACAGTTCTTCCTGTGTGTGTGTGTGTGTGTGCGTGTGTGTCTGAGTGTGTGTGTCACATGGCCCGGCCCCATTTTTGGGGTCGGGGAGGAGAGAGAGAGCAGAGAGGGAGCTCACATTCGCCGCAGCCCGCAGAAGATGATTCCAGATGATTCCTCGGCACGCCGCTGTCAGAGGAGGCCATGATGGATGAAAGGGCTCCGGTGGGCCTCACTGTTTATTTAGACCTCTTGTTTCTGACACAGTTCCCGCACAAAGAACCAGCGCTGAAGTGTCTCAGTATTAAAACATAACCTTACCAGACTACAATCAGCCACCAGGGGCTTTCACCCTCTACCCCTCCCCTTTTTTTCTAATCCAACAGAAAAGCCTGATTGTTCTCCATTGTGGAATCTGGGACTGAGACCTGTTCAGGAGCAGCAGTGAGGGGCAGCCGACTGTGGAAGGCTTTCCAGTACATTAGGAGTATATGAAAGAGCAACTGACCAGGCTTAGATTGATATGGCTGTGTCTGCACAGGACAACATATGGGAAAGCAGTAATCCTCTCTCTGTGCTGGAACTGTGGGTATTTTTCTTGGGGATTTGAGTATAGGGGAGACAAATATGGATGGCCCTGCAGTCCTGGAAATGGTGCAGACAGCTGCTGATACTTTGTGGATGTGCGTTCTGATAAATAATTGTTTCCTATCTGTCATAGCCTCTTGCTGGCAGAGAACTGTATGAAAAATTCTCCCTTTCAAATTACAGCACACTTGTAACACTTTTGCTCTGTATGTAGCCTGCATGTAAAACATTGCTTCTCTTCCTTAAAGGTATAATGTATTGCTTTTTTCCTCTTTGTAAACAGCACGGACATTTATAGCAGTTTTCTTTCTCTAGCGCACCATTTCAGGTTCATCTTGTCATGGCTCCTTCCAAGCATATGTCGAACCCTCAGTGTTTTATTGTCTGCAGAGATCATGACAAATCAACATTTTTGGAGTAGCACTGGCATCATGCACAAAGTAAACAACACGTCTATTCAAGATCAGCACCATGCTAAACCCGACTTAACGTGAGATACACATACTGCGCCTTAAGATATTGAGTTTGTGCTTTGTTTCCACTCCAAAATCACAAATGTGATGCAGATAGATGGAGGTCTGTGAGGAAACAAGTGAATAGGATGTGATGCAACACCATGCGCTTTTAAAACGCTTCAAAGACGCCTTTTATTGAAAAAAGGTTTTGTTGACAAGCTCCATTCCCTTGCAGAATAAATGATGAGGAATTGAGTATGGCAAAAAAAAAATATGATCAACTAACTATGAATATGCATATTCAAACAGCCAGAACTGACTCCAAATCTCCTTTCATGGGGGAGCATGTGCACATTTTTCTCCCATTTATTAATTCCAAATCCTATTCATGGCAAAAGAATGGAGGTGAGTATAATTGTGTATTTTGTCAAATGTGATCAAATTAAACTGGAAGCGGAATGAATTCTGTGTATTTGTATGCTAGTTTTTCAGAAGTGGTGTCCCGGTTTTTAAATCCCCAAGTCTCAAGTGGGCACATCACAAAACCAACACAGTTTGGCAGCAAGCTGGCAGTCTTTGCTCGTATGAGGCCCAGAATTTAATGAGCATGAATAATGAATACTACTCAACATGCTGGTGACTGAGTAGGCTGCCAGTTATTAGGTCAATGAAGGCGTTGTTTAGCAGGGAACACTCACTGTCTCACTGAATGATGGACTCCCACCATCCGCCGATCCTACACACTGGAAATAACTTTTCTAATGCGACAAATCAGCAGATGGCGACAGACACGTCGCATCACATTTCAACTGAATCCTGTCCGTGATGCCTGTTAAGGCGTTATGGTCCTAATGGTATGCACTGTGGATTGATAGCGTTTGAACTCAAATTCTCGTAGCATTTTTAAGTATGTAACAAGCTGAATTAAATAAGGAACTATCCACTAACAAGCTGTACAGATGCCTACACTTCCCATTACTCCTCTAAAACTCAACTGGCAAGTTTTCAGCTCTGCTATTTAAATGGTTGTCTCATTCTGCTCATCTCCATGGATCAAACTGTTGGATTTTTACAGTAAAACATAATTTATTATTATGTCCTGTTCCAAATATACTCCATCTCGAAAAACATTAGTCCACCCTCTGTCTGTTTTTACAGCGATAGGTGTATTATATGAGTTGTTAAGTACACGTTACCCAGAGCAACCTGGTAAATACCAAATTCCAATGCAGGGAGGTGCTTTTTTTTGCCCCGCAGCTGCTACTCCTATGCAATAGATGCTCTGCTACACTCTTAGAAATAAAAGTCCTAACTAGAACCATATAGGGTTTTTCCACATATGAAACCGCTTTTTGGTTCTTGATAGAACTGTGCTAAAACCTGGATTATACCCAGAAACATCTGTGAAAGGTTGCATCTGGAACCTCCACCTAGAACTCCTCCAGAGTTCTACAGAGAACCCTTCCATGGTGAAATGGTTGAACCCAGAACCCTTCTTGGGGGTTTTATCCAAAAACTTTCCACCTTCTGAGGGTGTGAACATGAACAAACACAAAGTTTTCAGCTTGAACTAACCCATACGGTTCTACTGACAACCTTTAAATATAAGTTTTTCATGTTGAACCCATCAGGCTGATCTAAAAATATAGATTCCATGAGGGTTTCTTCTTGCTTTGAGAGGGTTCTATAAGGAACCATATTGTATTCTGCAGATGTTATATTCGTGGTCACCCATCATTTTGTTTACATTGAGAAAACATCTTTTAACAGCCATACTTTCAACAATATTTGAAGAACCCTGTCTTCCAAAAAGGGTTCTTTCAATAAAAATGGTTCTTAATAGACCCCCCAGAGGTACAAAGAATCAAAAAAGGCCTCTCCAGTAGCAAATAGTTCTGGGTAGAACTTCAGCCTTTCAGAAACAACCCTCTGGAACCCTTATTTCTAAGAGTGTACCTGCAGAGGATTTAAAGGATAAAAAGAGCAGGGTGAGAGCAGGAGAGACACACAGTCGACAGAGAGCAGTGAGCATCCAGCAGTGGCAGAGTGGCAAGAGCCATAGCATGCAGATCAAATGCTCCAGATCTGTCAATCAAAACAGCTGTCATTTCAACAACCACAGCATCGAACAATCTGATGATTAATTATTGACAACCTCCGTCTTTGTTGCCTTCTCACACCTTCTCTCTCTCTGTCTATCTCAGTGTCTCTGCCTTCCCTCACTCCTTTTCTTTCCCAAAGATTAGACACAGGCTCCAACATGAAAGCTGCCGACCTGTGTTTGGGTCTGTCACAAGTGATTTTGCTGCTGGTGCCATCATACCCCCCCCACCCCGTTTTTAACGGGATATCCTCCCTCTCTCACTCTCCCTGTCTGTCCTTCCTATCTTCCCACCCTCTGTTGCTATGGCACCTGCCAGGTCGCCACAGGGACCCTCATATCTCCACTCATCCGCCTGCTCAACCCCGGTGTCGATTCTATCCAACCTAGCTTCATGTCAGAGAAAAGCAGGAGTAAGACCCCTCGCTGTTTAACACTCCACAAGTTAACCGGGGTCTCTCTCACTCCCTCCTCTCCCTTCCTCTCCCACCTCCTCCAGAAAAGACAGCTGATTTTCTCCTGTGGAAATACAAAGACAGTCCTGACACATTGAAAGAAAGGTAGATTTTTTTTTTTAAAAATACAACCAGTATGGACTATATTAAACCAATTTTGTCTTCTCTTTCAGTTAGCCACTGAAGGTGACCACATTAAAAGTCACATTCTGTTTAACACTCCTTCAGTGTTGCATTATTTTTGAAACCACATAACATGTTTGAAAGATGACTTCCACACTAATTTAGATGAAATATAGTGGAGTGGTATGTATAAATCATAATTCTCAATGTAAAAGTGGATGTTGATAATGTGCTGCTGCAAAAAGCCTTCACCTAAAAAAAACAGATGCCTAAAAATAAAACACAAGTATGGCATAACTTCAAAAGGAACAAAATAATTCATTTCCAGCCATATGCACATACATGACCCCACTCCAGTAGTATAAACATGCACTATGCTTGAGTACATTTTTTAGGGAATTGTACTTCCTTGAGTATCATCATTACAGTATTTGCTATGAGAAATATTGCACTTTTACCACCGACTATATTTATTTTAGTCATAAACATTTTTTAGTTTATACATTTTATAGATTTGACAATATCATTCACCCGGTGCCTTCATGATCAGGCTCCTCAGGTGCTCAGTGATATGTAGAACTTCGGGCTCAGTAACACATGGAGCATCCAATGGGAATTGCAGGTTGCCTGTATTACTGTTTGTCTGTATTCTCTTGTTTAGTTTTGAGTTCTGTGGTCAATAAAATAAAATAAAAATAAATAAACAAATAAAATAAAATAAATGTTTATACCATAATGAGAAAATAGTCCTGGCCAACTCACAATGACCCAGTGATTATTATCTCAAGCCATATCCATGCCAACATAATATATCATGTTATCATTTTAGTGTTTTCTGTAAATGAAGAGGAGAGGATTTTTCCAAGTGTGAGGTGATTAAAACAGGATTGTGTTGTTGTTAGTCAGGTCGTGCTTCATAAAAAAAAAAAAAGTCATCTGCATCACCGAGGCTGCCATGTCTCTCACTGTCAGACGACATCCTGTCACAAACACGACGCTGTGGGTCCTGGCGGAACCGCATCCCATCCAGGTATCAGCCCCTTTTCCTGTCTCGGGCCATATGTTTCTGCTATTTCTGTCAGTAAAACCTCTTTTACAACAACCACTGCTGGTTGTTTACAGAAGTTTTAAGCTCCTCTGATACATTCCTGCTTATGTTTGCATGCTTTTTAGCCCCATAGATAATACATGAGCTTGCTTGCTTTTTTTTTTTTTTTTAACGAAGGGGAGATGCTGCCATATGCATGGAAGAATAAACGAAGACCTAAACTGACAGCACCATCTGCCAAACACAGTTGACGTCAAGAGAATGGCCCCTGCTCAACATTTTGCCCGGCTCTCAGGAGGATGCCACATTGTCATCAGTGCTAATACTAAATATTAATAATTTGTTGACCCCAAAGTGTTTAGAAATCACTGATGCAGACACATATTGCCCTTCTGAATGGCATATGCAGATGTCAGGTGAGCACCACCGGACTGTGCTGCTCAGTGTGTGTATGTGCTTGTGCGTATCTGTATGTGTGTGTGTGTGTGTGTGTGAGTATGAGTGTGTGGTGTTTTCCAGGAGCTCGGAGACTAGACAACTTCCACCAGGACTGTCATGAATATTACATCGTTCCACATACCCATATAGCTCCTCCTCTCTCTCACACCCTCTCTCTGTCACACTCACAACACACACAGACGTCAAAGAGACAAGCTTATGGTGTTGCAATAAACCATTTATTGCAGCTAAATGAGTCACTCACAACAACAATTGTTCATTTATATCATTGAATGATTGTGAGCAATTCATAAAAATGTTAATACAACATTATATGCGGTATATGCATTAGCAGTGCATGGAACTGTCATTATTTGTATCTGTATCCGTTCAACCATCAAAAGGATCTGTATCTGTACTGGGGTAGCAGATGAGAAGTGGCTAGCATATAATTAATTATAAAATATATTTCCAAAGAATAATGAGTAAATTTAAATTTAAAAAATATTACTTTCCATCACATCATTTGTGCTGTTACAAATAACATATTCGAATTCGGGTGTCTCCCTAATATACAATGATTCAAATATGACAATATTGTTCCAGCATAATACATTTGGATTTGGGTCCATCCCTAATTGTAAGACACTATAACACACTAATGATACCATAGGTGAATTTACATATTATCTTCCTGAACAATCCTGACCAACTTCGGATAGAAGAAATATCGGTTTTCAGGGCATCATGTCTGCTTTCTTGAATAACATATTGGGATCTGGGTTCATCCCTAATTAGAAGACACTAAATAATACACTAAGTGCTCCAATCCAACACATTTAACATTGTTGACCTTTAAAATAAATAGAATGGTTGTAATTTTGTTGCACCTTCATTTTAATCTGATGGGAAGGTAAATTATCTAAATTCAAATGATTATCTAAAAAATATTGCAAATGAAAATGTCTTTATGCTATCAGCCCCAGATTTAAAAAGCAGTGACATCGGTAATCATTCCTGATGGACTTCTCAGACCTGACATATCTCTCCAGACACTAGATGCATTTCACCTTGGCATCTGCTGTGATCACTTCTGTTTTCCTCCCATACGTCTTTATTAGTTCGTAACTGATGGGGACACCGCGGGATGTCACTTGATGAGAGGCACCATGTCAGTGAGACTGATTTATTCCCAGCATTTGCTCTGCGGTCGTGCCAACTGACCCAGTCCAACCCGCTCCCCACGCCAGCCCTGCACACGCACAGACCCCAGCATCTTGGAGGGCTCTGCTTACCCTCAGAATAGGACCCAGCCCACCAAGGTGCAGTAACTTAATATGTAAAACATTCCCCGAGTCATTTCACAGATATCCGATTGAATTTCGCCTGAGATGCGGGTTGATAATGCAATGAGTGATTTCACATGCCGTCAGCATAAGGCAGTTTCTGCTGACGTTCTGACCATGAGTTATAGCGGTACAAACAACCGGACACTTTTGCATAATCCTCAGATCACAAGTCGGTTCATATGGACAGCGAGTTTCAGATGTTTGACAGAATATAGTGGATAGCTAGGCTACCGTCTTAGGGATAACATGGAGCGGACGGCTAGCATCACGCTTAGATCATGTTACCAAAATCTGTTGAGGGCCATTTTTGTCTGGTGATAGTAACACAGCAAACAAGACTTTTAATTGACAGCGGGGGCTGGAGTAAAAGATCCCTTCTTGTTTTATTTCATTCAAATATTTATATCCTGTTGACTGAACCTCTGCACTGTCCCACCAGTCACGTGCCACTGTGATTTATGTACAATGATTGTTATACTGTGTCATTTCTTGAGAACTGACATCATAGTATTTGTTAAATCACACCATCAACTGTTACTGAACAGGACCATGATTAGGGGAGACGGGGAGTACTATAACACTGGGTTAGTTGTAACGCTGTCAGTTTGACCAATCAGAAAAGGGCTGCAGTGATGTCATTAATATCAAACACACCCATTTCATTTTTGAATTTTGATGTCAAAGTGAGTTTTATTTGTGGTAGACAAATATGGATACCATGTACCACGGTTTTAGATATCTCGCACAAACAACCACATGCTTTGTGGTTTCAAAAAGAAAGTGTTACTACCATCCCCAGTCTCCCCTATACCATAGGTTTAAACAAATAGAGGAGTATTAAAATATCTCAGAACCTTAATTCTGTAAACAGCATTTCAAGAGTAAAACAATTCTAGTCTGATTTCAGCTCACGTGCTCTTTTTACGCTTTGTCAAAAATATATATAGAATTTATGTGTTATATCTTCTACAACATATCAATTTATATGGTCTTTTTCACTTCAGGTTCAAATTCATTAAGGATATCAGTGGCATATGAGTATTGTTAGATGAGTTCAGTTTGGCAGGAAAGCTTGGCTGTCACTGTTCAGGAAGCAACAGCTCTATTACCCAGCAAACACAAGAGTTCTGGGCGTTTATACAGTCCCCCCATTGATTGCAGTTGAGTCACAGGGCTGAAATGCATTTGTTGGCAGGCAGCAGTGGCAGACACACAAAAGCATGGGTGGGTGTCAGCTTTTAATTGTAACTGTCTTGCAGAATGGGTGTTGTTTTAATATCCTGTATAGATTTTTATGTAATACACTTACTTGTGCAAGGCAGCCCCGAGCAAGAATCAATTCAGCCCAAAGGATCTCGTCCTCCTCCCCTTTTGTTAAAAGCCAATCTTGTTTTAATGATGCATGAAGAAATATTCAAGCATTGACATTTCACTGTCAGGTTTCTTTAGAAAAATCAATTAAGATAATACAGCTTTGACCCAGTTATCCAGTTAATGCTTATTAGGGATGTAATATGATTTACTGTCAGCATTTATAATTCTTTGCATCTCATCCCATTAGCCCTGTGACTGTTTCATAGAGCGCCGTACAACGGTCACTTCTAGGAAACTACAGTCACTAGCAGCTGATAAAATGGAGTGGAAAGGAGTAATGACATTGATTGCGATTGGTGGGCAGGTTAAATGCGAGCCCCTGAGGCTCTCTCTCTCTCACTCTCTCTCTAGCTTTCACTCTGTCTGTCTCCTTCTGTCTCTTCTTTTTTCTTCCATCAACCGTAACATGATGGAGTGCCGAATACTGCCCAGCTGCAAAATTACACATTTGTCAGTATCATAGGAATCCAACGGGGACATTTATTGTCATTTATCTGAGTTACCTTAATTATCTGCACTGGCTACCTGTCATGCCAGGATATTTAACTCTTGGACTGGATTGCACCAAACAACAAAGATTCATTTCATCAAAGATTAATTCTAATCAGAGTTCAGCAGAAGTAGTTTTAAAATGAGTAAATTCAGATTTAAAAGTTTATTGATGTAAATCAAAACTATACTCGCTTACCCAAATTAAATTTATTGAAAAAATATTAAATTGTGAGTGTTGTTTGGACGTGGTAAGTATAAAATAGGGGTAAAACCTTTAACTTTTGCCTGCTCTTCCTTAACTTTACATTGTTTACTAACTACCCAGACTTTACAAAAGGTTATTGCTCACCAGCTAAAAAGTTACATTGTTTGCTAGCTAGCTAAAAAGTTAGTTAGCCTAGTTATCCTACTTATGATCACTCCACAGAGAAGTTCTTATGTTCCTCTTTTAATAAAAATTTGTTGAAATGATGGAGCAATATGGGTAAATTATAGAAGATTTTTTCCTGTAAGGAGAAAAAGAGACAGCTTGGCAGACTGTATAAACAGATCATCTCGTCAAAGAAAAAGAGAGTTTAGGGTTTTGGTGCAACAGAGTTGAATTTAACCTATGTTTAGAGTAAAAAGTAAATTGAAGTTTAAAGAGAGGTTTAGTTTAATCTCTCTTAATTTTGAGCTAGTTTTCAGGTTTGTTGCAACACAATTTAGAGTTAAACCATGATTAAATCAGGTTTAAAAATGAATCTGTGTTGGTGCAACCCAGACTGGGAGATTCAGCACAATTTTCCCCATTGTCACAGTTTTCCTGATTGTAAAAACCTTTAAGTGTACAGGGTGTTGTCTACCTTATATTTATCTTGATCTCAAAAACTAACATTCAGCCTTAGCTTCAGTTCAGTTTAGTTAAATTGTCCCACATCCTTGTGGGCAAGCGTACATATACTTCAAATATTAAATTCCACATACAAAGAATTGATGTCAAACTGAAACATATGAATAAAAACATCCACTACTTGTACAAAAACATCTGTCTAAACATGAAAACATGCCTGCAAAAGTAATTTTAAAAAAAAGTGAGATAAATATCCTGTTAAATTAGCACTGCTGTGCACAGCAGGAACAAAAAGCACCGTGTCCCGAGGGGCACTGTCGAAGATCACTGATGTCTCCATAACAGAAAATGTTAAACCTGTTTTACGTTGTTAAATGCTTTTTCTCCTCGCTTGAAGTGCTGACATTCTGTGTTGTACGAACTAATTGTCGTGTTGGAAGGAAAAAGTCAGGCTTTGAGTCACTGTTTCTGAACCCTGTTCAACTTTGTGGCATTTCAAAGCTGTCAAGAGTGAACCTGGAGAGCTGCGACGTCACTGCTCTCAACATTAAAGGAATGGCACCGCTCTGACACCTGGGGCTGCTGGAACAGGAAATGTTTAGAGAGCGCTGGAATTCACTCTCAAGTTTTCTTTTTATTCTTTACCATTAATATATTTCTAATTAATTACATATTTTGAAAATGAAAATACTGTATATACATATTTTTGCATGCATAAAACTAGTGTGCATCTCTGCATGAGGTAGCACTTATGTGTGCATTTTGGATCCCTTGTCTGCTTAAAATATATGCAGTCTCTGTATATCTACTGTATTTAAGTGTTCTAGTGCCCACAGTATAAGTGTTCTTTGTGTTCTTTAATGCAGTGCTGCTACTGCCTGGTGCCTGCTATTATCTTTCTTCAGGTCAGGGGTTAAATGTCAGAAAAAGTGACACTGTCCTACTCTGCCCTTTAAAATATTTTGTGCAAAGGAGGAAGCACTAAATGAGGGCTGATTGCTGTCGGCGTAAAATTAAAACGTGGCTCAGAGGAATTTTAATTTAATCCAATTTTGTGAAGATGAGGGTACAAACAAATAAGACAGGACTAAGTGTTTGCCTTTATAATATGCGTTTAAACCATTTAAACTCATTTATTTTGTAAATATGAGGGACATACATACAGTAGAGGATTGTATAGCCTACAAAGATGCTGCTAATTGTGGTGTTTTAGAGACAAAACAAAACAGAAAAAGCTGTGGCAAAGTGTACAAAGGGTGCCTGTTGTTTCCATTTAAGATACACAAACTCAATTACAATGCTTACAACCAAGGAATATGAAACTTGCATATTTTACCCAACCTGTGTGAGTGAATCCCTAAACACACTCTGCTTTAAACTAACTCCTGTTTCACTGCTGCTGCTTTGTCTTTCGCTTTACTTCTGCAGTCATAAGCCAAAAAAAGCCCACATCCCTCCCCTACCTACCTAAATGCATATCGGCAATCCACTGACACAAAGGCATCATCTGCCTGTGTGTACAGAGCAGCAGCAGCCACTTTGGATCCTGAATCTCAATGGGCTCATAGTGCCTCCGACGCCCATCTGTTCCAAGGCAGCCAGCGAGCCACTAAGCAGCAAACTTTGATCCCCATGTAGATTTTTTCCAAACCCATCCGGATTTGCCTGCCCCTTAAGAGCCATTGTGAGGCTGCCCTGGAGTACAAATTCTAGATTCATTATGAGTGTGGGCGGCAACCTTTGTATTCCCCAAAGCACAGATGTATGCAGACAACATATTGCTATTTGGTAGCATAAAAGCCTAAGCCCATTGTTCATTGTTGGTTCATATATCACAAGTAGCTCTCTAATACAGAAAGAGCAGAGCACTTGTCGTGAAATACTTGGGGTTGAAATTAACCATTAAAGCCTTCTTTTCAGCATCACTCATACTTGACCTTAACACATTTGTTTTATCTTTTCATGTTGGTTTATTGGAGAAAGCTACAATTAGACTGCTGTTTAATCCACAGATGACTACACGCCTGCAGTGCATTTCATATTTGATCTTTAATTATTATTTATTGTGCATTCTTATATTTTTCCAGAGACCTTACTCATTGTGATACATAGGTGATAGTTTGAGAATTTATTCATGACCACCTGATAAATATTAGGTTGCATTTTATTTTACAAAACAATGATGAGATGTAAGAAGCTTTACTTTGTATCAAATTGAGACACAAACTGGAAACAATATGTTCTGTATTAGACAGTATTAGACCCTTTATTAGACTTTATTAGAGGGTATCTTCAGACACATTATAACAAAACTACTCTGTAAACTAAAGTGTATTATTTACAGCTTTGTTTTCATATTTTGTAAACTTAACTAATGTGTCCCAAATTTCCACCTAAGAAAGTGTAATGAGGTTCTAACATACACTTTAGTTTACAGTACAGTTCTGTTGTGTCTTAGAAAGTCTAATGAGGGTCTAATACTGTCTAATAAAGAACAAATTATTACTGATTTTTTCTAATACAAATAATAATAATACTCTAATACAAAGTACAGCTTGTTACATCTTATTAGTGTACTGTAAAATGAAATGCAACCAAATATTATTACCAGAATTAATTTTAAAGCTACTATAAACATTTTCCTGTGGACAGAAGTTGTAGTATTTCCACTGCATTAACCATAAAATACAATGTCAAAAATAAAATTATCTAAATAAAAATCTCAAACACAAATAAATCAAACACAGTCTCATTTCATCTAATTTCAAGAAGAATCCAACCTGGTGGCAGGTAACTGTAAAGACATAAGTGATCTTTACGCCGATGGTCTTGATTGCTTACATAGATCATATAAAGGCATCGGTATTAAACTGAGACTGTTTCATAACCTGTTAAAACCTCCTTGTAGTAGCTTTAATTATATATGAAACAATTCCCTGAAAACATCTTCATTACAAATGTCTCATTCAGTCATATCTATACACAAAAACAAACATACCCGCCTGTGGCTTCATTATAAATACAATAATGTAAAAGATCTTAAAGTTCAAATGCTTTCAATTTCTTTTTAGATGGTATGTCAAAATTATCATATAGAAAATGTGGCTGGCCAATAGGTGACAGGCAGGCATTAATTTTAAAAACACAATAATTATGTAGAAAAATGTTGACTGATGAAAAAGAAAAAAAAACTTACATGGTGACACCTCCACATTTTTTTTCCTCGTTTTTATAGACATGGCAGCGACATTAGCATTGGTCATTAGTGGCAGACACATCCGCGGAGTGTCGAATACAGAGGCTCATACGCAGACCCTATTTGGTTACCTGTGTGACAGGCTTGTTCAGGACACCAGAAACAGCTGTCCTGGCCTGTGTGAGCCAAAATAATTAGGCCTGTCATCTCAGTGCTCTGATTTCCCCTTCAGCCCGCTCCACAAAATGCTAATATTTTGCTTTCATTGTCACATTCACCTTGACACGGATATTGCCTTGGCGCATAACTGGATGAGATGACTCTAAATTTGCATTGTTCGTTCTAATAAATTTGCTTCCTCTGTACCTCATGGCAGGACCCATCAGATAAAGTCTCCCGGAGTGTCATCAATCATGGCCCGGGCTGACAGACGGCTTTCGCCTTCATTTGTTACATAGAGGAACATGCTTAATTATTTGTACTGTAATTAGTTGGGAAAATGTCAGGAAATGTCAACTCTCTGTTCGCTGTGGAAGGGCTCTGCTTGAAAGCCACAATGACTGAAGTGTCATTAATGCCACGTAACAAGACGAGGATCAGCTGGGGGAAGAGAGGAGGAGGGGGGAGGCTTCTTAGAATGTAATCATGGAGAGAGTTAGAGGGAGACACAAATCAGCGCTGCTAGCTAGCATGATGGGCATCTTATTAGCCAAGCAGCCAGCCAGCTGCATTTTTCAACCACATCTTGTTTCCCTCCGCTTTTCTCACACTGGCACGAAATAAAGGCAGCAAGTGGGGAAAAGAAATGAAGTCAAGTAAACAATTCCGGCTTCCCACTCGCTGTCAAACCGGCCGTACTTTGCTATGTTATATTGCCTGTCATAAACAGGCATTATGCCAAACACAAAAACAATGGAGAGGCTTCTCGCTCGAGCCGTCCTTACTAAAGCAGAACTTTTACAATGCAATTAATAGCAAGTCAAACTGCACCCGCAGAAATGTTATCACTTAAGCAGTTAACAGGGTGATTATCTGTCAACACAATAGCAGCTTTGGTCTTTTTCCCCTGAAGCCAAGCCCATAATTTCATCACATTTCTTCCCTTTAATTATACAAAATAATTATTTATTGCAAAATTAGAGGACAAAGTCATTAAATAACCTTCACAGCATATTATATCACCGCTAATTATTGCATTCAGCTGCTAGCATCTGTGAAATACATATTTTAGTGCCTATTTGTTTTAGCGACAATTGGCTAATATGTGTGGACAGGCCACTTGAATACTTATCCAAAAGGCAAGGTAATTTACACTTGTTTGAAAAGGAGGAGGGGGGAGACAAAGGGAAAAAGGGAAATAGGAATCCCATAAGGGACATCTTTTGTTTTGGAGGAAAATATGTAGTATTATGAGGTCTCAAGGGGGTTTCAGTGGCCATTCGTCTTTTCAAGGCCTCGCAGTGGGAGTGTGGCGGAGCAAGGCTCAGCCCGCTACCTTGCCCACCGACAGGCACTGATGGTCATCCAAGAAGCTCCTTAATTAGCCTGCAATCTGGCAACGACCCGTGTTCCTGAGATGTGGCAGCCCTGTTTAAATATGATGCCAGATGCAGTCCCACCTTCAGCATGTCATCTCATTGTCCTAGGAAGCCAGGGGGAGAGAGAGAAAAGGAGGGAGAGAGCACAACATCCCACAACGCAGCATGTGTTGTGGGATATTGTGCTTATTGTGCTCTGCTTATTCTCCATTTCCTCGTTTGAGTTTTTGCTTTCTGTCTTTCAGTCTTCTTGCTCCGGCACACCCAGCTGAGAGGAAGATATCGCAGGACACCTGAGGTGACCTTCGACCCCGAAAAGTGATGCAATTTAAATATTTAACTCAGAGTATTACAGGAGGATGCTGGAGTGAAAGGTATGCAGACAGGCTAACAACAGTAAGTAATTAGTTCATACTTAATAGATCATCGGTTAAGGGATGTTAATTTACAGTTGCTTTAAACATTAATTGATATACATCAGGTTAGCTGGATTTCAGTTTATTTTGTTACTGTATTTATGTTTCATTATATAAATTACATCTCTTCAGGGTGCAAAGTACCAGGTTCAAATCTTAGACGAGCCATGACAAAAGATGAGGGAGATGCAGACTGAAGGCAAAATAATTTATTTATAAAATTTATTTAAACTGACAGACTCATGATGAACACACAATAAACATGACATGTGAATATCAGTAAGATCAGTGGTGTATAGGTGTGTGTGTGTGTGTATGTATGTGTATGTAAAATGCAGTGCAATGAGAGAGTGTTGTGAAGCAACAAACAAAGAGAATGATGCGCGGGAGAGAAGGAAATAGAAACTCTGAGGCAGGAGGCGGGGTTTTTATAGTTGAGCACCAGGCCCAGGTGGATACAACTAGGCTAATTGCTCCGCCTCTCAGGTACCTGCTGCATTAGAAAACAAAACAAAGGATGAGTAACAGACCAGGGGACCATCACAGCAGCTGAAGACCAGTTTGATTGGACAGATTCCTATTTCTGTGAGAAGAGAAAGTGTTCTGTTGTAAGACAGGGTGAGCAAAAACGCTGGTCGAGAATAAAGTTTTATGTAACTGGAATCCAGCTAATTTGATTACATATCAGTTAATGTATTAAGTAGGTGGGAATTAACATTCCTTAACTGGTAATCTTTTAAATGTGAACAAAACAAATGAAGCCATAGTGACTTCATCATTTTTGGTGGTGAGCAACAGGAGTTCATGATACATCCTGCGTGAATTCATGCATTAAATCATTATAAGTCATCCATTAGTTCAGCATTAATGCTTGAGGTTACAGACAATCACGCCTCATTTTTCCTTAGGTTATTTTGAGTTCATCATTAGTTTCTTTGTTTAAATAAATTTGTTATTATTTTGCCTTCAGTCTACGTCTCCCTCGTCTTTTGTCATGGCTTCAGGGTTGGGTTGTGACAAAGTGGGGGTTCACCCAGGATTCGAACCTGGGACCTATCGCACTCTGAATAGACATAATTTATATAATACAACACAAACACAGTAACATAACTTGTAAGTGAAATCCATCTAACTTAATTTATAAAATAACTGTAAATGAACATCCCTTAACTTATGATCTATTCAGTGTGGACAAATCACATAAACTCATAGTGACTTTGTTGATGGTGAGCAACAGGATTTCATGATACATCCTCCATTAAATCATGCATTAAATCATCATAAGTCATGCATTAGTTAAGCATACTTAAGTAAATAATTTGTACCCTAATTGTTAAGTATTGTCACAGACACATATGCATATGCATGCAGCCAAACACACTAGTGGGTAACAAATATACATACATGCATGTACATTTGGATCTACAATTGTCTTCCAATTACATTATATAATAATATAATTATGTGTATCTGTCACATCATCTATGAAGTTCCAATGTGTCTTTAACATTTCTTGGCAAGCTTAAGTTAATAAATGTTACATACACATATGCAAAAGGTTTATACACCACCATTAATATATCTAACCATGTAGCTCAGGCCCATTTCTCCACCTCAAACCACTTCGTAGGGCTGCCGCCATGTGAATTAAGATTCTAAAACTGGAAAACCATCTTCAGAAAACCCATTAAATCCAACTGGGTTTGACCTCCTTTTATACAGACACATTGTAATACTTGATATTAGACTAATCTGTGATTCAATATGTTGAGCAAGAGCAGGCATTATCTAAAATGGTGTAAACATGTCCCAGAGCCGTCTAAGATTCCCTTCTTATAATAGTTTTATTTCAGAACATATAAATACTGGATATGCTGTAATACTAGCAGCAGCCTCTGTTCAGCTTGTTTGCTCATGTGCTTCCTCTAGGGTTTAGGCCGTCACAGCACACAACTTTGTGTTGCTGCGCTCATAGTAAATGTGGATAAGCTGAAGAGGACTGAGGACTTTTTGTAGACCAGTAAGTGAAGCTCTTTCATGCTATATCTACAGCTTTTTCTTCGAATACAGTGAAGTCACACACGCACACACACACACCTACACACACACACACACACACACACACACACACACACCGCATCTGCTTTACAGATCCCACTTTGAGATTTAACAAATAATTCCTTTTAGAGATTAAGCAAGGATGCAATTTTAGGACAGAAAATTGGCTAATGTCTCAGTAATTAATCAGCTGCACAGGTTTGTATGTATTTTTGGTTGGGATATTTAATGACAAGAACCAAAAATAATAGCATATGCCTAAACCTTATTTGGTATTTGCTCATTCCTTTCTTATTATGTTGAATATTTAACAGATATCTATGTAAATTACTGATAAGAGGTGCACAGAGGCCTTATTATTTGTATCTGTATCTGTTCAACCGACAAAATGATCTGTCTCTGTATCTGTATTCAGATAGAAGACCAGAAGGGGAGTCATTTACACTGGACGCAACATTAAATTGGGCAAATAACTTAATATTCACTGGTAATGCAATGTTTGTGCCTTCAAAGCATCAAATTAATTATGAAATACATTTCCACATCCTGTATTCCTCATGCTGTATTTCCCATCTATCACTTTCTCTCTTTTTATATAAAGAAAAAAGTAGAAAAAATATCTTTACTTGAATAATCTTGGTGCATTGTATCAGTGATTGATTAAGGTATTATTTGGCATTATTTGTGCTTTCTCAAATAATGTATTCGGATTTGGGTGCGTCCTTATTGCTGATACATCAGCCATGAGTCAACTTGAATGCAAAGTTTGTATCTTGAAGCCTCATTCATTTGTTGCTGCCTGTGTGGAGAAGGGAGATAATCTAATCAATTTTCAGAGGAAAAAAAAGATGCAAAAACAAAAGGGAGAGGTGGGGGATCGAATATAACATTAAGGAACATTGAGAAATATCCAATTGTCTGAGCAAATGTAAAATGCCAAAGCCTCTTAGAACATTGTAAGTCTTTATTCAGTAATACATTATCATGCATATTTCATACGGGGAGATTACTAAAACGGAATTGTGTGTCTTTCTGTTGTATGTCTTTATAATTACACCTTGAAGCCATAGCTGATTTTTTTCCTCCCCTTTTTCCTCCATATTCATGAAAAGCAGACTTGTAATTTGATAAAGAGAAGCTTGTGTTCTCAACTTCATTCAAACGGCATCATGGCGCTGTATTAAAGTGGGCATCTGTGTTCTCGCGGCATTAATCTCTTCAAGCACATTCCAGCTGCTGTGATGTGCGAGAGGGAGATAAGTCTTAAACAGTCTAAAGCTAAGCAAACCAGACAACTCTATTATTGGCTTCATAATTGCTTAATTAAACTTTTGTCACTAATCATTATGAGGGCAATAGAGCTGTTATACAGGCTTTCTGTCGAGCAGGAAAAAAAATCAATAAACTGTGTTGGGGAGCTGATCCCCCCACGTCTCTCCCTCTCCTTCTCCCTCCCTCACTCTTTTTGTCCTCCGCAAATGAAATTCATTGCTGCCGGTTAGTGATCTGTAGGTCTGGAGCTCGACTGATATGAGCTGCCATCACCATTTGAATTGAGGGGTATTCAGTAGCACATGAATATGAACAAATGGCAAACATAAATCTCTTGCATGAAGTACACCTTCTATCCCTTTATTATGGAACAATTGACCCATCTAAAATGAATTCTAATGCCAGGGAAAGCATTTAGATTTAAATTACACCGCGGGTCCCCTGGACCTGAGAGATGACGGCATAAAAAAGATTAATATGCTAATTATTTTTTCCTCCCCTCTCTTTATTCCTCTTTTCGACATTTGCGTAGGGTTATTGTGAGCCTTGTAAATAAGATGACTGTTTTGTCAAGGAATGACTGTGAGGTTCCTTCCCGTAAAGTGTGCTTTAGATCACTGACATGCATCTAGCCGTGGCATTATCTTTATTGTTTTTTTATTAGCCAGCTTCTTTTTTTAACACCTTCTTGAAGCACTCATAGGATGTGTGTTCAGATGCTCAATATGCAATAATTATTCTCTCACTGCTGACCCAGAAAGTCCACGAGATGCAAACAGAACGTGATGCAGATTGCAGGTTCTCCCCTCCCTCTCTCGATGGGGAATGTTTAGTGTCCCTCCAGAGCACCCTTAGATGGGCCATTACAGGGGCCACTGTTCATTCCAAGGTTCTGCCAAACGATCACAGTTTAAATTATGTTGTTTTTCATATCCTTTAATTGGTCTGGCTTTGAAAAACCAACTTTTAGCTTTGAATGTGTTGCCATAGGCAGCCAATTGGCAAGAGCGCAATAGGGGCAAAAGCCTCATTTCATAATTTGTAGGCACTTTAAAGTTGGCTAAGCCTCTGCGGCAAATTGAAAAGTGTCCAAAATGTAAGAAAGGAAAAGGGCTTTTTGACTGCATCACCATGAGAATACTTGATGACATGGTGCAATATGTGCCTTATCTTGCAATTATTGCAAACGTTATGTATCGGAAAACCTCAAGTGACTTATTAAAGCTTTATTGTGGTTTTATATGACACAGGGACTGCATTGAACCAACTTGTAATTTTACAGAGCTGAGTCAAACAAAGTTAAACCATACAGGTTTTATTAGCGGTGGAAACGGCAGCAGTCCCCTGTCTATTTATGTAAACTTCACAATACTTCAGCTGTAATTAATGTTAAGGGGTACTGTCTTTTGACAATGTGATGTTAAAGCCAGATTGGCCTTGACTGAGGGTGGAAACAGTACTGAAAACCAGTACTCAAGTACAAGTACGTAGTTACATTACTGAAATTTTACTCAAGTAAAACTATGGTGTTAAAAAATACTTAAGTAAAAGTACAGTATTCTTCTCAAAAACCAAATCAGAGTATTAGTTACTTTTTAACCATTAAAGTTTAATGCATTATCAATAGCAGGGATTCCATTGAAAGGGGTTTGTGTTTTTCCAAATCCTCAGTCTAAATTACTTCCAACTATTGCACTGTGGGCACTGTCACCTCTCCAAACTTGTACCTGCTGCAGCATTTTTTTGTTTGTTCCACGCTTTGTTTCTTGTTTTGTCTTTGTCTGTATGTCATGGTTTCCATTGGTCTGTTTGTGATCAGATAGCTTTATTGGCTACAAAAGTGCAGATCAGAATAATGCATGCTAAAGTAAAATGGCAGACTTCAAAACATTACAGCATTTTATGTTGTATGTAGTTGTAATTAGTTATTTCCACCCTTGGACTATATATTGGCAAACAGAAGAAAAGTACAGTATGATTTCCAAATATTTAAGAAATTCACATTATTTGCTAGAATAAATAAAATGACTTGATATAATAAAAAAATCTAAAGACACATGAAAAAACACTGTTTTGAAAGACTATCACCCTTTTTCATCCAAGAAGCATGAGTGTGCAAGCTATTCTCTTGGCATTCATCTAAATTCAAACATGATCCATGTCACATGGTACAATAAGAACTATTCCACTCAGGCAAGCAGACAGTAGAGGCCAGACTGCCATCTACAGTTATAGGCTTCACTGAAGACTCAGTTTTAAACTTTTGCTGTGCAGCCTTCACACTGTTGCTTCATGAGCTGTATGAAAAATCCTGCAAATCACTGTAAACTTTTATGAGATTATTAGTTTAACACAGATATGGAACAACTTAATACTTGACAACTTCATGTGTAGTCTTTTAATATGTGCAATAATGATATAGAAACTCTCTTTTTTTTTTAAAGGAAACTGACCCAGTATCCAAAATGTTCAGGAAAACAATCACAAACTAACTCAAAAACATCATGTAGCTTTTAATGACTTCATTCTGGAACACCAATTATTATATTGCAAAACTCATAATGAGAAATATTAATTATAACAAACTGGAGGGAAAAAGTTATCCTTGGTTAGTCAAAAACTTAAAAATATCATTTAATAAATTAACTTTCGTGGCGTAATGAATGGCATTACTCTCTGCATCTCAGCTGAGAGTGAGAGACTGTGTTAATGAATTGCTTCGAAAGCATCTGAAGACAGACTTAATTACAGAGCCCACAGTTCTTGCATTATTATGCCATATATCCCCAGCTGAATACAATTCAGCAGCTAGATAAACAAATTTCATGGCAGCCTTTATGGCACTACTTTCTGGCCAGCCATTGATACCAGTGTTTATTCGCAGGGCTGCGTGAAGCGTGGCAGGCATGAAAATGTGGCATTAAAAGTGAAATCCTTCATTTTCATCTCATTAAAAAAAAAGGAGGGAAAAAGGGAGTAGAATGCAAATACAAAACCAGGAGCGTGTACGATACTTACGAGTCTTCCATATTCCCACCAATGGTTCATTATGTGGTGATGCGAACAGATGAAGAAGATAGAAGTGGTGTGATAGTCTACTTCACATGGTGACTGATTTAAATTGTTGGTTTCTGGAGTCACTGAGCCAGAAAATACGTAGTTACCACATGATGTTAAGACACAACTCTGGATAAGCCTCCATAAGGGATATTGCCCAAGTCATAGTATTTACCCTTAATCAAATTTCACTCTAACCCTCGACACATTTTAAAACAGGTAGTTTGCGGATACTTACACTGTACTATTTAGTTTTTTTTGTTTTTTGTGTAATTCTTTTTGTTCTTTTTCACAGTTGTTACTGTATTCTCAACAGTTTCTTACTATATACGCTGTGTACAATATGTTCCAGAAGATGTTCAATGTATTCTTGTAAAATATGACAGTAAATCTAAACACAGTAACTAACTGACTGTGAAAAACAAACAAACAAACCTCCATCTTCAAATAAAACTTTTAACATCAGAGCTCAGGATTTTTTTTTTTTTTCAAACAAAAATTGCACAAACATAATACCAATGTTAGTATAAAAGACCTGCCTTGATATTCTGTAACATCACACATAAGCCACAGCTAATGGTGCCAAGCTAACTTAGCTAGCTACATCAGCGTAGCATAGCTGTCCTGTGAGCTTGTCAATAAGTTAGAAACTGAATAAATTAACATAATTAGCTTCAGCAAAAATACTTGTTTTTGCACATTTAATTTTATATTTAGGCTGAAGGCCAAAGTTAATGTTATTAAATGAAGTTTGAGTTTGGCTTTGGATGTTTGCATGTCACACTAATGTTAGCATGAAGTCTTTTTGATTTAATTTAACCGGCTTGTGTGCTCTCTCTTGTCCGCAGGGCAGGACATGCAGCATTTTGAGGGACCAAGACCATCTTCACTATTCCAATCTGGGTCACCATATATCCATTCAGCAGATTAACTACAATAGCCCATTAATGAGCCTCACTAAAATTACTTTATTTATTTATTTACTAAGTGATTTATTGGATTTAAGATTTAGACTATAAGTCTTTCTTTAAAACAGATCTGTTTATATTGTTGTATTAATGTTCTTATTACTTTATTGTTCAAAGTGCATTTTCTTTTGTTTATGCAGTTAAATCTTCATTTGTCCTTTCTTATTTTACATTAGCAGCTAATAACAGTATTTTATCGTGATAAATACAGTAGTACATAGTCCTATTCCTTAACAGTATAATGCTGCTCATTATAAAGGATGCCAAAAAATAACGGTATAATACTGTACTTAATTTTACAGTATGTTAAAAACTACTGTCCTGAGTTTTACGATGGTATGAAATATGGAAACTACTGGATAACTTTTGCCAGCTAAATTACTGTTAATTTGACAGTAAACATTTTACAGTGTACAGTAATATGTAACTATCATTTTGGTTGTGTAAACTTTTTTAGTTGCCTCATACTCTGGCCAAACAACCAGGGCATTGTGTGTTACATATGTGTAAGTGTGTGTGTGTGCTTGTTTGCAGCTGCAATCCTTTGTGAACAGTGTGCTATCCTTTGCGGCCACACACATAAACACACACACACATGACAAGACACTTCCTTTCCATTTTGTGTGTTTATGTGTACCCTGGGTAACACTGAGAACACTGGCGACAGTGCCCACGCCCTGGGGCCCCGCCATGCCTTCTTACACCTCTCATTTTCAGTCTGGGGACTTCAGCCTTCGTGCAAATATCTGTTTTTGACTCAAATAATACAACGAGTCTGTGGACAGCTGTATTTTACACAAATCCTATCAAATTATAGGGGAATAAAGGTCCAGAGGACGGACGGAAGTCTATGTTTCTTTCTTTTTTTTTTTTTTCCACTTAAAGTCCTGAACTGCAGCAGCAGTTTTTCTCTGGTATATTAGTTATTAATTCATTTGTTTCAGTAAATTGTAACCAAAAGGTTATTTTTTGCTTTAAATAATTAATACATACACACTATTACACTGTTGTTTATTACATGTTGCAGTCATTGTTTTAATGTCCTAATAATAATAATTATTGTTTTAACTTAAAAAGTTAGTGTCCAGGCTGTCTTGATAATTTAAATTGATTAAATTTGAAAAGACAATCTAACGTAATTTTGTAATAATTCAATACAAATAAACTTTTTTTTGTCAAATAAACTTGAGAAACATGAGAAAACATGTTCACAGTGTTTTCATTATTGTGAAAACAAACAACCATGACACATCATATATGTTTTCTTCAAACTATAAAGAGAAGGTTCTTAGAAGAGTTTTAACTCTCAAAAAATTCATGCTAGGAAATCTACTATTATATGCTGTTTTCCTTAAAAAAGTAAATTTAATGAGATGATTGAACTGTGTAAACTACATTAATTCAACTCTTTATTTCAAGTCAAAAGACTTCACTTTAGAAGCACCCATGTTAAAAGTTATGGATGTAAATACTAGTGATTTTTAGTTGAACTAGAATGAATAAAACATTTATATTAATGTTAAGTTAATGAGAAATTATAAGTTTATTCCACCAAAATTCTGTAGGATTTTTTACATTGTGCACAGTCATTCATATTTTTTCTGAGATTATCTTTTATCTAGCTCCACCTGAAATGTTACGTTTGATTCATAACACACTCAAAGCAGTCTCTTACATTTTCTTTTGCTGTTACAAAACATTTATCTGAAGTCAAACAGTATGTTGCCTTAAAATGTAAAGGAAAGCAGTAAAGTGCCTCTTTAAAGCACAATACACACAAGCGGAAATCGTTTAATAGCACGTTTGTTTCTCCCCCTAATCCTTAAGCATTCTTTAAAAAAAAAAAATGCTCACTCCGTAGTGAAACATATAATTGCCAGCTTTCCACCTCACAAAGGTATACCCAGGTTTTCGGCTTGATAGAAGTAGCCCGGTCAATTAAAATAATTATAGTATTTCTGTGATAACTGCAAGGTCTGGGTATTTTAGAACATTTAGGGATTTGCAGTTGCACATAATTGGAGCTGTGAAGTCCAACTCCTACTTTTCTTATAAAGCGACTGATTATATGGAAGAGCACACAGTCATTTGGTGAGGGTTAGCTTTAATGCAGTGCTTCTTAGTCTGTGGGTGGGGACCAAACACGGATCACAGGTCTGCATGTGGTGGTCCTTACAAGTCACATGGATGTGTTGCAAGATGACAATGCATGTAGGGACTGTCTGAAGTTCTTGTGCAATAATTTCAAAAGTAATTAATGAAGAAAAAAA
>JAJHUR010118316.1:2048-16612 GCA_027495735.1 Lutjanus campechanus
GCCGGTAGAAACACACGAACAGCCAATCAGCTTACATACGGGCGGACCCAGCGTGCGAAAACAGCCTATCATATCCCCGGACGTCACCAGTAAGGCAAACAGCCAATCATTCAGCAGCTGTGTAGTTAGGTTGCAGTAGTTGCCATGTGGGTTTGTTGACAGGGAGAAGCATGCAGTGAGAAGCCAGGAGGACAGTAGAGGCGGCCGCTACTAGCGGAAACTGGCACCGGGTAGTAGTAATCCACGGTAGTATCGTCGTGTATAAATTCTAGTATAGTAGGAACCGTCATGATTTGGCACCGCGATGTACCGTGGGTACCGTGGGTACCGTGCAACTCTAACACAAATACCATCTTAATACAAATGTCAGGAAGGTATGATGGCATGAAGAAACAGATACTGCCCGGGTCTACCACTAACCTTGTGAAAATCTACTGGGCTACAGTAGTAACATGGTACAACATGACGGCCAGAATAAAAAAGTCACTAAACACCGTCTGGTTTTATTTTGCTGCAAGCCAAATTTCAGGTGGGAGAATAAAGATCTGACTGAACTGATATTGCATTGTTTTAAACATGTGATACTGAGTATGGATACTCTTACACGCTTGGCCTTTATTCAAATAATTCATAAAATAATCATTACATTAACTGATCATGAAAATATTATATTAGTTCAATTTTCAGACTGGCATGTCATGTGTTTCAGGCGTTGAGAGTCACTATCATTAGACAAAATTATTATATGATATGTGTAAGAGTCTTACATTTTTGTTATATCATGAACCTTTTGGAAAAAGCTATGAAGGGACCTGGTTCGTCCTCCAATATCTTCCATTACATTTCCTTTCCAAGTTATTATGATCCAACAGAGGAGTGACGACAGGAGAAAATGGGTCAGTAACAAATGAAATCACTGTTGTCTGTCTAGGAGTGGCTGCTCTTTCTGTCCAACATTCACCCATGACAGTCAGCGATGAGGACAATCAGATTATGCTGCCACTCAACCTCAGACAGAGTGGGGAAGAAAAAAAAGCAGAGTCTATGATTAAACCCAGATCCTCAAAGAGGTCATGGAGACTTCTCGAAACCAACAGGAAGCATTCTGTCTAATCATCAACACAGCGGTCAGGGTTGTGCAACATACTGTCTGGACCCACAGACATGCATTAAATTAAATTCTTTCTATTTTTGTATTAAAATGTCTCCCCTCTTAATTATTCAGTATAGGCTGCAGAACTGTATATTTTTAAAGGTGGAAAAACTGAGACTGATCAATTTAATCCTTTTTCTTGTGGTTAAGAGTCTGGAGTACCACTCCCTAACCTCAGTCAGTGGAGACCGGCATGACAAGTGGCGTGTGGCTGAGTCATGGTACCAGGCCTGGGAAAGTGTCCTTTAATAACAGCTCTGCTGCTCAGGCATCCAGATGGCGAGAAGCGGGGGTTTCTATGAGAGTCTGGTGAGGATTAAAAAAGTGCTGCTGCTTCGACATCGGATTGTTGTTCAGCATGTCCTGGCGAGCCACTACCTGGCCTGCCACCCTCAAACACTCCTGTGCTCATTGTGTTTGTGTGAGACATTATGCATGTCTGTGCACACTGATCCACAGCCCTCTTGTTTGGCATGGAGTTACTTGTAGGTTAAAAGGGTGTCGACAGAGGACAGACAGAATTATCATCTAACTCTGCAGTTCTCCTCAGCTGGACAGCGTTTAGTGTTTTAGGGCAGGGTCAAACCTAAAGGTCCAGTTCCAGAATTGAACAAATCCAAGGATATGTACATTGTTACAATATATCAGCTGGTTTGGTTTGCATTCACAAAGGCAAAACTTAAACGACGCAGAATTTGTAAACACAAATCATGTGGTGAAAATGTTGGATTACTGGTCATACAGACACATGGTAAAAAGACAACAAACAGCTGAATTTCTGCCTGGATATCATTCATCATGGAGCACTTGCAGGTTCTGTTCATGTTGGGGTTGATCTGGAGTGCATATCAGCAGACTTTAGAGGACAACGCACAGTAGGTGTTTAATTATTTTATAAAGCAGAAATTTCTTACTTCGTCATGAGTTCATGTTTGTCCCACATACCAATCCACATTTTGGTAGCAGTCATGCTGCTTGTTCACCAGTCACCAAAGCCTGAGGTGTTTTGAAATGATTTTAACCAATGAAATGACACATTTGAATGTTATGCTCGTGTAATTGGTCTGAATGTTGTTCACAGACAAGAAATGAACCACTCCAAGGTTCATTTGACAGCAGTCTGGGAGCACCCCTTTGAGGCAGACCAGAGGGTGGTTGTTGGTCCGCAGCAGAGTTCAAGTCCACCATTCACACCAACCTATATGGTATGAATCACACCAAGGGGGTAAACGCTCCAGGGTTCAGTTCAACTGGACTTAACAAAGTTGGTGTGAACACACTCTTAGTGTCTTTCGGCTCATTGTTTTGGTTTTATGTCCCAACAACTTTACTATTTTGGTTCAATTTCACATGTCTCAGTGTTGCTTCCAGATGCAGCAGTCATCAGTTTTCAGCAATAAAGCTCTGACAAACCCACTGTACACAACCTGCCCAACACCAAATGGCAGGTAGACAAAAACCATGGGTGAGCAGTAGAAAATACGGAAAAATGTTACTTTTACAAATTACAGACATGGAGAATTCCAGGACTAAGATTTCAGGTGACCTCTACAATTACACCAATTTACTGGAGGTCCCTCTATAATACAAAAGTTAGCAACTTGCTGACGAACATAATGAATCACCAGATATTTCCTCAGGACTTGGTGGAGATAAAAACAGCAAATTTGTTTCTTCAAGAGTGAACATTGAACCTACATTTCTCAAGTGGCCAGAAAAATGACTCAAATGAGTAGTAATGTTGCTCCAAGTCAAAAGTAAGGAGCCACAAATCCAATATTTTCTTATTTGCAAGCAGTGTTGGGTGTAACGCGTTACAAAGTACTGTAATAATATTACTTTTTTCAGTAACTAGTAGTGTAAGGCGTTACTCGTCTGAAAATGGTAATATTATTACAGTTTTCCCGAGCTAGTTACTTGCGTTACATTTGGGGAGAAAGCTGCTCTCCACCGCTTGTAACTCTACCTCCAACTTGAAAAAGCACCTGGAGCGACAGCACGGACACATCAAGCTCGTTGCGAAGCGACGGAGTGACATGAACGAGCAGCCCCGCAAGCAACAAAAACTTTCATTTGAACATAAAGTACTACCAACATCAAAATCCGAGGTAAATAAGCTTGTTGCCTCAGAAGAAATGTTACCTCTTTCTACCGTCGAATCGCTGTCTTTTCGAAAGATGATCGGCAAAATAAAAAAATAAAAAATAAAATAAAAAGTTAATACTTGTTTGTACTAGATTGCACAAGTACAGTTGTTTGTACTTATTTGTGCTAGACAGTGGCAGTCTGTTGTTGGCGTAATAAAGACCCTAAAGAACACTCCTCCTTTGTCTGTTCTCCCTCCATCTGATGCATCTCAGGTAATTATAGAGTAATTAAGAAAAAAAATGTAACTAGTAATATAACTAGTTACTTTCTCCAGGGAGTAATAAAGTAAAGTAAGGCATTACTATTTTTGAGAGTAATGTGTAATATGTAATATATTACTTTTTTGAGTAACTAGCCCCAACACTGTTTGCAAGAAACCATCTCTCTCTCCACAACAATGCCCTAAGAGATCCCAAAAAGTTCACACTAATGGTATAAGTGCATTAGCTTATATTTTATCAGTCCATGTGTTAGGGTTGTCTCTGCCTTGTCAAATTATGACAAGGTACTGTCTCTTTATGTAGATACAGATAACCAGTTCACCACTTTTGAGATGAACTGGCATCCTGACAGAAGAGAATACCAACACTCAACAACACACCAGCCCTCTTCCGATAACCATCACCATGCTTTAAAACAGATGTTTGGAACAAATGCACGGGCTCTTTATCCTGCTACTCCATTCAGTTATTGAGCTGCTAAGTCATTCCACTTTTTTTGGGGGAGGGGCTTTTTTGTTGGACCATTTTGATTTGCTGCTCCTCAACAGTGAGATTAAATGCTGCTCATGATAAACACAGCTGTGGCAGAGGAGGAGATGTGGAATGTGTTCAGATCCTTCAGAGCTGTGACCTTCCTCTTCTGCTTGCAACTTTTCCATGACGTTTCTCTAGACATTCAGTCAGCCTGGACAAGCAGCCAAGTCAAGGCAAAACAACACAGAAGGAGCCGTTTAAGACAAATCTAACAGAGACGTCAACCTTTTGCACATTCAAATAATGATTCTGCTCGTACAAAAATCCATGTCTGTGTTTCTCTTGCAGGTTGACTTGCAGATTGAGTAATGCTCAGAATTTCTCTCAAATCTTCTTATCACTCTACTTCTATAGAGTGAAAAGTGCACAAGAGAATGAGCAAATCAAAGCAGGAAACCAGACTGTCAAAGTACTCAGCCTGGTGCAGTTGGGTCTCCCCCATGCCTCTCGCTTCCTCTGCTGAGTGGATTGCAGATCACTGAGCTAATTCACATCTTGCATTGCTACTGCTGAGCAGAGAGAAAAAAGACATAAAAATAGAAAGAATGGCATCCATTGCATTGCACTGACCACGAGGACCACCTAAATAAATAAAGCTAAGTTCTCATTTACTTGAAAGACTCAGCAGTGAAGAAAAAGTGTGCAAAAATACGTAGTGATACAACCGAAATCTCCAGAATGTCTACTAAATGAACCTTAAGGTGAGACTGTAAACTGTTTCCAAACTTGGGAATGAACTTTGAAACTCAAGTTGTAAGCCAACAGGGATGAGATGTCTTTTAAGCATTCAAAGGAAATGGTCATTTGGATCCGAATTGCCAGGACAACTAGTCAAACTCCATCAGCGGATGAAGATCATGTGATACGATCAAAAGCTCCAGAGCAGTTACTAAATGGAATGAAGGGAGGTTGTTATGTGAACATTCTATTTATAAGTTTGGAGAAGCAGCAGGAGTACAGGTGTTGGAAGCTACGTGATGTACTGCTGTCAAAAGTGTTAGCAGCAAAACAGATTTTAATCTCAACGTCAGTTTAAGTGTACGCTATATTTAGAATATTTTCACTGCAGTACATTGCTGTCAGATGGCTTCTTCGGATGGGGAACCGCTGTTTTGTGAACCAAATATCACTCCCTCTAAAGTCACATCAGGTTTAAGACAAGGCGGGATTTTTTTATAAAGTGGTTAAAATAGGTTTTTTTTGCTTACCCTGTCCACAGCAGTACATTGATTTGCTCCTGCTGCTTCTCCAAACTGGCGGTGTGTCGGCAGCCATCTATTGTAGGTAAAACACTGATTATCGATAAGCACTTCATACAGCCTCATTTCAAAGTATATGAAGTATCCCTTTAATGGCAGCAAATTTAGTGGGGAATCACTTTAGAAGAACTTTTTGAGGCTCAAAAACTGGATAGATCCGAGATGTCCCTCCTGTAAATTATTTGGCTGAAACCTGCAGCTAGTGAAGCATCAGCTCCCTAAAAATGTGATGTGAACTGAATTATCAGCTCTTTGTTCAGTCAGACTGGCTTCCTTTAAAGATTATTGGGATCAAAAATATATTTTTCACTAAACCAGTGCAGATACAGTACAGAGGCAGACAGTGAATGCATTTCCACATTTTCTGCCTGGAGACATGCTGGATTTCAACATCACATTTAAACAGGCTTGGGTAAATATTTGGAGATTATATAAAGAGGAAATGAGCTGTTGGGTTATTTTTAGAAGGAGAGTTGTTGCACCATGTCATGCAAATATGCCAGACAGTGAGTGCATGGGCTCTAAAAACAAACAGGAGTTCAACTAATGCTGCCCTTTTGATAAAAGCATTCAAAATAAACAAAATGTTCCCAGAGCAAATTTAATCTGACATCTGGAAGCAACAGGCCGATGTGCATATCCAAATATTTCCTGTCACCAGTGATAGAGTGTATGCAGAAGTGTTTGACACAAAATCTTTTCTCTTCCATGTTCTGTAGGGAGAAAACAGGGAGAATGAGATGGACTGGACACAGATGTGTAATCTGTCACATGGCTACAAATCTAGTCCCAGTTGTTTTAGGACAGCTAGGCACCATGTCTAGCTTTGTGAGTTGGAGTTATTTGACCCTCAGCCCTCAGCCCCCTTTTGTATTCAAACCTACGACTGTAAAGCTTTATTTAAGCTATGCGATAGGTGACTGTGCGCTCAAGGACCTCTCCTGGTTGCAGTAATTCATTCAGTTTAAGTATTTACATCTTTCAGAATTGAAACAAACGACCAGTTTCACATCGAGCTAAGGTTCTTTGTCCAGTCTGGAGGAATCATCTTCTGCAAAGCTACAGAGGTCATCATACTGAACTCAATAACCCTCATTAGGAATGCGGTGTCTGATATGATGCAGTAGCATGCAGAGAGACTGGATGGAGGGTGGAAATGCTCCCTCTCCTCTCTCACTGTTGATGCAATGAGAGAAACAGTCACTTCCTGCAGTGGTGGTCAAAGAGCTGCCTGTGTCCCAGAGGTCGTGGTGTGTTTGTGTGTGTATGGAGAGCAAACATGCCCTCTAACCTCTTACATCTCCAGTTGCAGTCAGAAGAATTGCTCTATTTTCTGTTCTCGGCTGAGTTTGATGAAAAGCTTCACTGAATATTTGAAATACTTGTGGTGCACCCTGAGTCGCCTGCATCACATAAAGACTTTGTACGTTTAAAAAGGAAAGTGAAAAGGAAACAAGTCCAATCCTAGGGAGGATGGAGAAGGCACACAGACTTAATCTTTAAAATGATGTTGCTACAAAGTGAAGATAAATATTAAACCACAACAGCAGGCCAACAGTTTTAAACAGTTGGCCCAAACATGCATTTCAAACTAAATCTATTCTTTTAACAGGGTGAATATGCACTATAAGTATTTTGAGGGGCATACGTCTCACGAGACTTCGTATATATCTTAATGGACGCACATGCGGAAGTCTCGCGAGATCGATGCCATGTTTACATCCTACTGGCTACATGTTACAGCTGATATTTCTGCTAAAAACATGGCGTAAATGGCGTCTTTTGCGGTTAATTTTTAATGTCGCAGCTCGTGGACACTTGGATTACACCACACAAGCAGGATGGAGACATGGTCACCATTCACTGCCATTGTACTGGATGAGGCTGCTACCCTGTTTCTCCTAAAACTCCAGGATTGTTTTGTGAACTGAAGATCTTCACCCATCATCACATCAGCATAGTGGTGAGTACATACTGAGTGGCTTATTCTGACAAAGTGGAATATTGCTTTAATGCAGGACTACCACATATAGTATGTCTGGTGTTGCCTCTATGTCAGATCAATCAATCAAACACTGATTTAATTTTAAACACGCGAATATATTAAATGACAGGGTGCTTTGTGCATTAATTTAGACCAGACAAATCTACCATAGCATGCAGCCCCTCCCTGACCCTGGGAAGGCAGATCAGTGTGACTGTGTGACTTTAAATGAAAGCTCTGACAGCAGAACAATATCACCAAAACCACTCAACCCAATTACATAGTAGGCTGTGGGATAAAATTACTGTTTGGTCATAGGCTCACACTGGCTTTAGAGTATATTTCTTTTTTTGTGTTTGAGTAAAAACATACAGCAGAGAAAAATATCCGAGTAGGTGAAATGGCACTCGGATGCCGCCCAAGCCGAGCGAGTACTCGAGTACTCGGATATCGGCTACAGCCCTAGGACAAATATATTGTTTATCGATGATGGGCTGAATCCATCACTGGTTTTTTGGCCAGTTTTTTGGGCAATACTTGTCTGTTATTTTGGAATGGTCTAATTTAATGATCTGCAAAGTGACAGCAGCTGCTCTGCACCGCGCTCTCATCCAGCAGCACAGTTCACACCCTCTCAGTCAGACCATGAGAGCTCTGAGCTGGGTGAGGAGTGAGAGGTAAACAGCCTGCAGAGTCAGACTCTTTACACTCTTTTTACATGGAGAATTAAGGATTTAATTCAACCAAACCAGAGTTGGTGATTGCTGGAGGAGTGAACAGACTAACAAAGACAGTTTAGGTGAGTTTTACATGTTTCTCTGTCGAGTTCAAATCAAGTTTGTTTTACGAGGAGTTAATAAGACAATTATGCTCATCTTAGTTTGGTAAAAAGAGAGAAACATGAATTCAGAAGGTGTGCAGTTGTATTTCTTTGTTTAAAAAAAGGACAGTAAGTGTGAGAATATTACATTTCTTGCAAGTTTTTTGTGAGTTTATTTTATTTATTGGATGAAATGAACGTACACAGCATACATAATGTAGTGAATTCGCTGCACATCTCCTAGAGACTCAAGAGGACAGGAGGAGGTGGGTGCTTGTCAAACCCTACATTCAGCCTCACAAATGCTTTATCAGCAATGCTCTCCATGCCAGACAGAAAAGGCCAAAAACAGCTATGGAAACAGAAGTGATACTTTCATGACAGTACGAACCACAAAAAAACCAGCAGTGAAACCCTCTAAGTGAGGCCTGTGAAGCTCTGGAGTGAGCATGGCTTCTGGAAACAACAGGAGTCAGCGAGGACCCAACCCACCCAGTGTTTTTTTTTTTCACACAGGACAAAAGTAAACTCTCCAGTATGAGAAATGACATTAAAAATCAGTTCTCAAATCTGACCAAGCACAACTGAAGCATGTTTCATTTCCTCAAGCAGCAGAGGACAAAGTTTAAACACTGTCAGTCACATTTTCTGTCATTTGTAATGATTACAAACCTTCCTTCAGGGCTAAAGGCTGAAATACAAACTGTTCTGATAAGATACTGTAAGAGGGAGACAAAACACACACAGAGGCTCTCCTGTCTGTCTGAACTCACAGCTTTGCTTCTTAAGAAGCAAAATAAGTAGTAAATGTCTTCTAATTTAGGGATATAAATACTCCTTGAGATGAAATCAGATATATCCAATGCATTACGAGAATGTGTGTTATACATTGTGTCCATATAGTACTGACAGATTTAGAGGCCCAGAGGCCACAACAACAACATCCTGCTCATCCAGTCTCACCGCAGCAGTCAGGAGCACAGTGCAAAATATAAGAGCAGGAGGGAGAAGTGAAACATTTAATGTGAGAACAGAGTTCTTCAGACACTTCAGTCCTGTTCATGATCAACACTACAATTCTTCCAAAGAAATTCTTTACTAGACAGAAACTTTATGACACCATCCGAGAGCAAAGACTGGACTCTCATTCATTTAAATAATTATACATTAATCTGTGGTTGATGGAAAAATTGCTCCTTGACAATGAGAAAAGGGGCAAAGGGGAATAGTCTGGGAAGGGTTACATGAAATGGTTGATACCACTCTGATGCATGTGTATTATGGATACAGTGCCAGAAAGTGATGAGCTTAGTCGAGCCTTCAGACTGAAAGCAGGGGGAAAGAGTTGTTAGTTAGTTACAGCTTAGTAATTAAAATGAACTCATATTTTAGTGGTGCACAAATGGGGATGTTAAAGTCAGACTTCTGGTGTTAAACTACAGTTCATCCACCCGGCCATGCCCCCAAGTACAGTGCTGGACTGTGAGGCAATCTTGACATAGTGGCTAAACTTCCAGTCCAATAAATTTGGCTTCATAATGGCAGCCAGTGATGTTGCAATCCATGCTTACCAGACAAAACCTTCTCTATTATAAAAAATCATTAAAAATGAACAGCTGTATCAACAAATACATTTTGGGAGCGTCATCTGCCATTCTCAACCACTGGGGGGCCTCAGAGTGCCATCTAGTGGACTAGTGGCACTATTAAATAGTTAGATTAAAATAAAAAAATTTATAACTCAAAAAAACAAACAAAAAAAAAAGTCAAATTAAAATACACATTTTCAATGACCAGTTATATTTGAATGCCAGTTACGACACATCATCTGGTAGAAACAAACATGTTTTGCCACCGTTAGCTTTAGTGTTCCTACTGATATAGTGACACAAAATGGACTAGTTTTTGAAACACAAATAGGATGTGGGAGACAGCCCTGCAGCAGTCTAAGCTCTAGGGCATGTGGTGAGGAAGTATTATCCTGCATAAATTTGGATTCATAATGGCAGCCAGTGATGTTGAGCTGAAAGCACAGTGTCTTGAACGTAGTGAAATCCTGTCACAGCCCAAACAAAACACAATGTGTTAATTAGTGAGCAAATCATCTCAATATCTAACTCAAGATCTATACTTAACAGACAGAAAGAAAATATGCTCTACTACTCATACTCACACATTTTTTAAACCAATCCAAAATGTTCTACACCTAAAGTTCCCCTCCAGACATGTATTAAGATAAATAGTGTGCTTGGATCAATAATGTGTGTCTGATATATTTTTGTCTGGACACAAGATGCTAGGGATGTTCCTGGCGACTAATTTCCCTGTCGATTAAACACAAAATTTAATTTAGACTAGTCGACTAAGAAAACAGTCAGAAAGCAGTTAATATTGAGCAGAATTAATTAATTTATAATGTTAAACACTGTCCGAAAAAATACTGTGCATATTAAGAGCCATTTGAAGCCGTTAATCACAGTCAACAATCGCCAAATCGTACTTTAAATGCTGCTGAAATGTGCGCTATGCACGATAAATACGCAATACATACACATTAACGTACAACACATTAGAACAACTCACTAAATGCTTCAACATTTCCGACCTAAGAGTCTGCAGGTAAACGACCCAGAGCTGACGTTAGCTGCTTATTCTGTCACAGTCTACATTCAACATTATTTCCATTTTCTAGATTAAAACACTGCCAAAGTGTGCTGGTTTTACAAGCTGTCATCTGTCCAGCTTTGGTGACATAAACATCCGGGGTTGCCTAGGCGATCAGGGCGTACACGCTGGGCGAGAGAGGCTGCTGTCTGACAGTGCGGCAGCCCCGAGTAGTGGCGGGCAGCTGCATAAAATCTTAGAGGTGACAGATAACTGACATCGTGCATGAATGAAATATTGATAAATAGTTTAAACGACTAGTAATTCTGATGCCCACTAGTGAGGGAGGGGACGTTTAATCGTATAATCCACTAATCGCGCGCATCCCTACAAGATGCCTCCTACTTCACTGTAAAATCCATTCTCGGTGTATGTGCATTGGCGGCTTCAAGTTTCTACATAACCCGGTCCAATTTGCAACTTATACAAGAAGTTGCAAATTGGACCAGGACTGACTTCAAAACTAGTTGTGATATCACAAATCTTATAGTCAGATTTTCAATCAGTACAGAGAAACTTTCAAGTTTCAGAAGGCCAAGGTGTCAAACTCTGCACGGAGTTCACTGTGCACAGTGAAACTCAAACATCCAACGGCAGGAACAAGTAGAAAAACATGAGTGAAGGGGGTCTTTAAATTCAAACTTCAATTTGGGACTGATGTGTTGCCCTTTAAAGGGGCTGGTAAAACAATATTACCACCCTGTCTTTGTAAATGTGTGTGTGTGTCAGTCAGGGTAAAACAGCTAAAAAATGTATGCAGTTAAAATGTGCAGGCCAAGACAAGCTCTCTCTTGTATGCTGAGCCAAGCTGTTCATCATCAGAAATAAACCGACAGCCAACATCTGGGGTCTCATTTCACTTCCTTGGATCCCTACTAAAAGTGTACATGTGCACAAAAGCCAAAAAGGGTGTGCGCCAAAAACTATTCTGACTTATAAAAAATGTCTGATGCGATCAGGCAACATTACGTACGGGTGTTGCCATAGTATTCATGTTTACAACAACCAGACTGATACTTCACACCTTGCCAAAAAGATTGCAGCAGTCAGTGGTATCCCCACCCTGGATATCATCTGAAATGTAAACAGAATTTATTGAAGTTTTGTTGTAGTGAATTTGACCTGAATCATGATCAGGGCTGATCAAAAGGATACGGAGCGCATTGTGTGAGAGCTGTCACTGGCTTTGTACATGCAGGTGGTGAAGATGTGCAGGACAGTTGAGGGTATGTGGCTGCAGTGCATTCTGTGTGCCTGACAGCACAGTTGTTCACTGCAGTGACTTCGCACACAATAACTATTTGAAAACCAATAAAAACTCTGGTCTGTAGGAGATGTGGAGGGTAAAAGCCTTTACAGAGAGAAGGCCTTCACTGGATTTGCATTTTGTGCAAGTAAAAGAAGAATAACGCCACCTCCGAAATAAGCAACCTGCACAGCTCAGTAAAAACTAAAAGGGCATGCAGCAGCAGAATCAGACAGGGAGCAATGACAGGGATCAGCAGCCCTGACGTGTGACTTTAACGTGGATAGCACCACATTTGACAGACAACAGTCATCATTATTAGCCATGACAATAGTGTTTACTTGTAGATTCTCCTCAGTGTCAGTCACAGGATAACTTAGCATCCACTGACATTACTCACAGTAAGCAGGAGACAAAAGCCTATAAAAAGAATTACAAATGAGCACCCTGGAGACATGATTATGATCTCTGTGACCTGAGTTTCATAACTGAGACAACCAGCTGTTTGTTAAATGCTGACATTTGCTGTGTAAGCATTCCATTTGTCGACACACCATGTCGTGTTGGTGGAAAAAGTTTTATTATGTTTACATAATACATATGGGGATTTACAGGGGTTTGTGTTGGATGGGTGGCACTGCAGAAATGCCAATCAGAAGAATAAAGCAGGAATAAAGCCACAAGAAAGCCAAAGTCCCACCTCTGCTAGTTGGCTTCTGTACATCTGCCAGGTTTACATCTACGTATATGGGTTTTTATCTATTTAAACTGATACTCCACTTTGTGAGAATAAGCCATTCATATGTACTCACCACTATGCCGATGTGATGATGGGTAAAGGTCTACAGTTCACAAAACAATCCTGGAGTTTTAGGAGAAACAGGGTAGCAGCCTCATCCAGTACAATGGCAGTGAATGGTGACCACAGATAAAACGTTAAAAAAAAGAACACAAAACAAACACAAAATGTCTCCATCCTGCTTGTGTGGTGTAATCCAATGGCGTCTTTTGCGGTTAATTTTTAATGTTGCGGCTCGCGGACACTTGGATTACACCACACAAGCAGGATGGAGACGTTTTGTGTTTGTTTTGTGTTCTTTTTTTAACATTTTATCCGTGGTCACCGTTCACTGCCATTGTACTGGATGAGGCTTCTACTCTGTTTCTCCTAAAACTCCAGGACTGTTTTGTGAACTGAAGACCTTCACCCATCATCACATCGGCATAGTGGTGAGTACATATTATATTTAATTAATTAGCAAGGAGGCTGAGGCTACGGAGCAGAAATGATCAGCCAACTACTTCTTTTCTACATTCATTATATATTTTTATTTTTTATTAAAAATCAACAGCAACTTGTATGTTTCAGATAACTTTTTCACAATGATGATATTGAAAATCATACTTTCCAGACTTCTAAATACCCTGGTATACTGTAATACTGTGATATTGCCCAAGCCTAGTCACGGAAACTATGTCCAGTATTTATTGTCTGGTCTACTGCTGGAAACTTGCAACAAGGAGTCATGGTGGAGATGAAGAAACTGTCTAAAGTGTGGCTTCATTTCCAGATGAAAGATGACAACTGTGCTCATTTTAATGTGACCATTTCAAGTGAGGTTGAAAACACTAACATTATGCCATGGACTTGAAACTTATTACATGAGAGTTATTTGTGTCCTAGCTGAGCAGCACATCTGTTACTGAGGGTAAATACCTTGTATATATAATAATGTTGCACGTTCACGATGTAGGCAGGCTGAGCAATTCCTTCTTTGACTAACACAACCTGAATGAACACGAATGATGTAACAATATTCTCTTATTTAATACATTTTAGATGATGACAGACTGGTCTGACTCACTAGATGTACTCTGTGGGTACAAACCTGCCGTTGGATGTTTGTTTCATTCGGCATCGTGCCTTCCACCATCTGCGTTTTCAAAATTCCTGGCAAACAACAACAACTGCAGAGATAGTAAAGTTCATGCTGAAAACAGGAAAACGGCCCCCGAGATGTTAAAGGGGACCTATTATGCTTTTTCATCGTTTCTGAGCTATAAATGTTGTTATAATGTTGCATACTCGTGTTAAACGATGCCACCGCGTCAAATAAACGAGGTTTGTGCATTTGGACGTGAGCCCCGCGGCCGTTTTGGACGGCTCTGAAACGCTCTGTTTTGCCGAGTTTTTTTTATAACAGAAGGTAACATTGATGTCAATCCGTTCCCGACTCGCTTATATGGTAATGTCCCGGCATAATGCTCTGAGCCTGCTGCAGGCTGCCTGGCTGCCGTCTCCCCCGCTCTGCTTCGGGAGTTGTATCGCTGTGCGCGGCTGCTCTCTACGACTTCACAGTGTTAGCAGTTAGCACCAGGCAGAAGTGGATAGAGTTGCTTTTTCACGGCCAGCAAAATAGAAACACCTCTGTGTTTGTCTGTCTACGGCATTTCACACGGACTGTTTGTCAACATGAGCCAGTGCGAAGCTGGATTAGCCGAAAACGAAACACATACACCGCAGAGATAAACCGG
>JAJHUR010118319.1:7055-28450 GCA_027495735.1 Lutjanus campechanus
TCTTGCAATGTTTTTTTCTTCTTCCTTGGCCCCCCTCTTCTTGGGCTGTTCCGTGAGATGGCTGTAAGTTTATGTAGGACTCGGTCCAGGATTTTCCTACCAGCTTTTTCTCATTAGGGTATTGTAGAAGACTTGAGCTTGGCTGCACAGAGTGGCAACAGAAGGGGGTGGGGGCACAGAAGAACGAGGAGGATGGTGGGGGGCGGGTGAGCCATACACTTACTCTTACACAGCAAAATCTCATTGGGCACTGGAATTGAGTTATCCTCAACCGTCTTGCCGCGGCGGCATCTGTCCCACGTCATAGCCAATACCTCTGTCTGTCTGCTGTCTCCTTTACCTCTCTGCTGTCCTTCGCATATCCTTCTACCACCACCTACTCCAGTCTTGCCATGCTTTCACTCCTTGGCTCCCTCAAACACTGCTCCTCTTTTGCTTTTTCACAACAAGCCACTAGAAAAGGAATCAGTTTTACAGTCTCTTTCCTCTCCTGTCTCCTTATTTTACATATTCCTGGGTTACTACTTTGTTACTGCACTTAAGTACAGTTCTCAAATATCTGTTCTTTACTTGATTATTCATTTTTCTAACAGCTTTTTACTTTTACTCCCGACATTTTAAAATAGATATCTATACGCTCCGTACTTTAGTTTTAAAGCATTTGAGGTGAATTATTGATTATTTTTATTTTGCATCATTACATGTTGCCATCCCATCATCATACATCATAACATCAAGACTGATTTCGGCCTAATGGATGGCACAATAACACATGGATAAGATGATTCCTTGATGTAGGCAAAAAATAGGTAGCAAGATGAAAAATGCCATAAAAGATGTAAAAGACGTAAAAGACAAACCAAACAAAAAATGATGTAATGGAACTATGAAGATATAAAAATCCAAAAAATTACACAAGACAAAAAACGGTTTAAATGCCATATAAAACATAAAAGATGTAAAAGACCTAACAAGACATTACAAAATGCAAAATCACGTAATGGCAGATCAAGGTGTAACGATAAGAAAAATGAGATAAAGACAAGAAAAAAGGACATAACAAGACAAAAGATGTAACCGATGAAATCAAAATTCTTTTAGCTTTCCACAGAAACAGTCTACTTTACCAGTCTTATTTTACACACATATCTGTACTTCCTTGAGTAAAGAATGTGTGTACTTTTGCCACCTCTGCCTGCTCCACCTCCTGCTCATAGTCCCTCTGATAACTACATCTCCTCTCCAGCAGTTTTTTTTTTTCCCCCTCAAACTGATAGATAAGCTCGTGAGCAGCACAGCAGGGGGTGCCATGTCTGACAGAAGTCCTCTTTTTAGGCTGTGTTACCAACTAGGGACTCAGGTGGCATTGACACACACCAGATCTGACCGCTGGCCTTATCACAGCACCGACACACACACTCACACTCACGCACACTTCTCAAAAAAAGAAAAAAAGAAAAAAGGGAAAAACCACGCAGGGCGTCAAATCAGTCGACTGTCAAATCCGCCTGCTGCGGAATTGCCAGCATTGTCAATAATTCAGACACATGCAGACGTGTACAGAAATACATCTTTCTTGTCACTCTGCACTTTTTCGTCCCTCCCTCCGCCCCTGTCCTCCGCCCTCTCCGTCTCTGTATCTCTATCTCGATCGCTCTCTGTCAAGTCATCAGGACACTAATCAGGATTTTCCCGCAGCAGGACTGGCGAGTCTGGTGAAGGAGCGAGGGGGAAAAAAAAGGAGAGATGTCTTATTATAGATAACAAACGAGGGATATAAATACCTCTGGGGGTGGGAAGCTTATATAAGAGTCATGATATGTCCGTTGGCCTCTCAGCCAGGCTGTGTGTGCCTGTCCATAGCCTTGTTCATCTATAGCTCCCGTAGGTCTGTTGCTTTAATAAATCCCTTCCATTAATGTAAATGCAATATATTACACGGCTTAATCATACAGCAGCAAACTGCACGATAGTCACTCACTCAATTAGCGTTGTGGTCCCATAATGTGCCCGGAGCTCGCTGCAGTGCTCAGCATAACATGTGTGCAGTAAGCCTGGTTTGTTCCAATTAATGCAGCTACAGTAGAGGCTGAGTGCAAGTTAATGAACTTTACCAGCCATGTCTGCACAGTGGGCTGACCACCAGAGGGGACGTGTGTGTGTTTGTGTGTATTATCATGTGTGTTTTCAGTCATTACGGACGTCTGTTGTGACTAATCCCCCTGTGGTGTGTGTAATTAAAAAACGGCCTACAGAAGGAAGGAGGCACTGTTTTTGTTAGATCGCGGCCACGTATCGATGAGCACATGTGCTGTGTGTGTGTGTGCATGAGTGAGTGCTCGCTGAGTGCAGTTGACCACTCGCCGAATTTCTCCCCTGAAAAGAGATCGTCCCAATTATAGCTCAGAAACTGTGAGTGCTAAAAGCTCTGCAGGTCTGTCAAAGCTTTCTCCACATGTTAAACCATCGGAGCTGTAGAGAGAAAGATACTTCATATGAAGAGTTGATTTGCAAAATCAGCATGCCGTTCTTAAAATGAGAAACTAACACCAGTTTGATATTACCTAGAGTGCTCAATAAAAAAACAATGAAATGATTTATGAAAATAAATTCAAACTGGGATATCTGTTTTGCAAAGGAATCCTTCATATATTTTTTCACAGTGTGTTGTGTCTGCTCTACCGTAAGCTTAAAACGTTAACATGTCCGGCTAATCACTACCTACAGTAGCAACCAGCCAAGGTTTTCTCCCAAGACCATTGAACAAATCACACCCCTCATGATAGCAAACTGTAGCTTATAGGTTGTTTTCATGGCACCTCATTAATCCGAAGGTCGGCCATGTTGGCAGTACTGACCATAAACAATCCAAACTCGCAGCTGCCTCTAAATGGATTTGCATTTTTTTGTGTTTGCCATATTCACAATAAGACTTCGTATGAACATCCCTTCTCTGTGGTATTCACAACCTTGTAAGTGGAAAATGTCTGAAAGTGCAGAGTTCACAAGCTGTGTATTTTACTTCTTGCAAGCTCCATTTGAATGCAGCAATTGTTGCTCAGAATGGTCGATTTTAGTCAGCCATACAATATAAGCTTGTAAGAATAACAAACTAGTTTCTCATCAGTTGACGTCTTTAATAAATTGGTTTAAGGACGTTTTGTTTATATGGCAGATCAGCATTTTGGTCCAAAAGGTTGTACAAGTAGATTATGAGACTCGACTCTTTAAAGTCTTAAATGTTTAATTAAATGTCCATTTCACAATACACATGTCACTGATGAACTGATAGCGTGATTCCCTCACCAGCCACAAACTGCCAAACCTTTGTAACATTTAAGGTCTTAGGCTGTGTATGGGCTCGGGGGGAAAAACAATGCAGTGCAGGACAGGAAATGGAAGGAAAAAATTGTCAGGCTGTCATTCAAAGATGAAGGCGCCAGCTCTTACAGAACCTCATCTCCTTCGTTTCTCAAAATATTGCGTCCTTTCCTGCCGACCAAGTCCTCCTTTTTCCTGCTGCCCTGAGTTTACGAGTAGGAGCTCTGACTTTGTATGAGTGGCGTTACGTTGTACTTTTTCCAGTAGAAGGTCGGAAATGTTGCTTCATCTCAACTAAGTAACTTGGCACTGCAACATAAAAAAAATGTTTTTCCATTTCAACGTCTCCTACAACTGGTGAGGATGTTGACTTTTTGCCTGAGGCATGTTAGCTTTATAGTCACATAATGTACTTGTATAGTCATCAAGTGCATAATTAAGACCCTTTCACCAGATTGCTTTTTTTCAGATTTTAAAAGTCACATTAAACTTTAAACAGTCAGCTGGAGACAGAGTTTTCCACAAAGCCGTGGAGCTAACGTTAGCTCAATTAACTAGCTAGCTACAGCCAGCGACAGTTGTCATCCCAGCTGTAAAATTGATGCTTACCAGCTAGAAATGAGAAACCTGTTTTTTCTTTTAGACATCAAGGATATATTTGTTTCATTATTGAGAGTTTTGAGTTATCTTGTCTAAGTTTGTTTTTCACACCTACTTTTAGTTTATTAGTTTCGAGGCAACCAAAAAGTGTTAATTTTAGAAAGACATCCAAGTCTGATCACACATTTTAATGATATAATGTACTTGTGTAGCCATCAAGCGCATAATTAAGACCCTTTTAATGGATTCCTACTTTAAAGAGTTTTCAACAAAGACATGGAGCTAACATTTGCTCAATTAGCTAGCTAGCTACAGCTAGTGATGGTTGTCATTTCAGCTGGAAAATTGATGGTCACTGCCTAAAAATGAGAAGCCTGCTTTTGTCTACCTCTTTGAGACATCAAGGGCCGATTGTTTCATTACTAAGAACTGTAAATCTTCCTCTGTTATCGCTGTAAACTGTATGCACAGCGTGAGAATGGAAGCCTTATACAATCATAACTAAAGGGGATGCAAGGCATAATGAGCGGTCAATAATAATCCTTGTACCATGGTATGACCGCAGGCCTTTCATGCAAAGCTTTAGTGTACTATAAATGTGGGTTAAGTGTGTATACACTGTATATGCCATAATTGGGTGTGGTGTTGGCTTGTGTGCAGCTAATGTATGGGAGAGTGTGTATGTTTGTGTGTGTGTTATCTGTGTACTTACTTTTGTCATACTGTAATTACTCCGCTTCACTTCAGTGCCCTTTCACTGTGATCCGTTTTGCTCTGGCAGTGGCACTGACATGACAATAGACACACAAACACACACACACATACACATACACAAACATGCACATGCACACACACTACTGGGTTCTCTCCCTTTGGCACTTGGCCCAAATCACTGTGACATTTACAGTTTCGCAGCCATTAGAGCTTAATGTCCCAGGGGTGACTGTGTGATAGTGGCTGCTCCAGAATCAGATCGCAGCATTTTTTGAGAGCGCCGAGTCTCAGCATCCCTCTAACTGCTGCACCTGCGCCGGGATCAGCTGAGGAGGGAATGGGATGAAGTCCCAGGAGCCTGAGGCTTACCAGATTTAAAGGCGGCCACAAGGTCAGATGGAACAGGTGTAATCTGTTAGACTAATGTCACAGATGAGTGCATTAACACCTGATGGAGTCATTCTTCTGACGGGGCTCAACTGCAGCTGCGATTTATACAGTTATTAAGTGAATTTTATGTGAGCGTTGGAAACAAGATATGGATTTGTATGCACCTTTTTTGCGACTCAGCTGCATTTTTTAATGTCAGAATATTTTAAGTAAGTTAGTTTTAGTATTATTTGTAGTTTTAGTTCATCTAAAGAGGTTCACAAAAGATCTTCTGTTAAAGATTTAATATGTAAGAATTCATACCTAAAACAATTAGGGGGGGCTATCACCAGAGTAACCGCTAACTGCTGCTAACTGTAGCTGCCATTGGCTAAATGGCTCAGTTAGCCGTGCAGCTAGCAGCCCTATTAATTGACTGGAGTTTAGAAGGCCTGAGCCATATTATCAGTCTGTCACCTCTTGAGCGACTGTGATGGTGCTTTGATCACCATGGGACTGCCGTTTAGTCCAATTATACTGGAGAGAATGCAGAGATCTCTATGGCAAATATCTCCAAAATATGTGAACTCGCTCCAAAAAAAAAAAGAAAAAAGAAAAAGTCGAGATGGATAAATAGTACTACAGGTCAGGGGAAAAAATGTAAATTTTTGATTTTGCGGTGAACTGTCCCTTTAAGTACATGTGCAGGTACTGAGGCAGGAGTTTGATGAGAAAGCAGAAAAAGCACAGGTGTAATTAATACAACTAATAGTGGTTGAACTCATTTTGGTGTTCCAGTTTCAGGCCCTGGTGGTGTGCATGCTGGTTCACTGTTGTGGCTTACTGGGACACAGAAATGGAACAGAGCCGCCCTTATCTTTTAATTACAGCTGTGCTTTACCTGCTGTGACAAGTCAAACTATCAGCCTTTACAAAGGTCTTATTAATTTTCAATAAATCAGCAAGTTAGGAATATGAGAGCAGAATTCAAGCAGAATATCAGACTGTGAGAGAAAGATAGCAAGACCTTCATAGAGTTTTGAGGATATTCACAACAACACAAGAGTTTGTGTCTATTCTGGCTGATTAGACCTGTTTTTAGGCCTGTTTAATTCAGAGCACGGATATTTTCCTGAAGTCACCAAACTCCATATACTTAAAAGATTAGTCAGATATTTTGGGAAAGACGTTCACTTGTTTGTACGGTAACTATGAAGCTGGAGCCAGCAGACGGTAAACAGGAGACAGCTACTTTGGCTCTGTCCAAAGGTACTTGAAACAAAATTTGCCAAACAGCACCTCTGAAGCTCAAATCAACAGATTATATCTCATTATTTTTCCCCTGGAATCTGGGAATGTATATACTCAAGGAAATCACCGTGCCTGGCCAAGAAATAATCCAGCACATAACCTCCTCTGCAATACAGTTGTTTTTACACTTTGTTTTTTCAAGCTTTGGACCTGGGCTAACCATTTCAACTTGGTTCTACTTATTCTGCTAGGCTAAACTAGCCACATTAGCTTCATATTTACCACACAGGCATGATATTAATCTTCTAACTCTTGGCAAGAAAGTGAATACACATATTTCCCAAAATATCAAACTATTTATTTAGGCTAATTCTAAAAACAAGCTAAAAGCAAAACATTGACATTTCATCACCTAAAGTTTGTACAGCAAAGGGTGTTAGCAGACAGTTGCCTATTTACACATCCAGAAGACACAAAGCAACATTAGCATTTAAGCCAAGTCATGCCTCTGGCAGCCTGACAAATCTAAGTCCAGTGTTCACTCTCCTTTCAACTCTTGAAATGAGAAACAAGAAATAAGAAGCCAGAAAAATATCTGGCTCTTTAGCTGCTAAATACTCCACTTTGTTACCCAGCTAGTTGCTAACTTTGTCTGTCTGCCCTTTAAGCTGGTATTCTGCTATGCAAAGGTCCGCTGGAGTCTGTGCAGGTAAATTTTGTCATCAGAGGATGTACAGGTGTTCTTTGGGGGGACATCTGTGTACCCGCCCATTTGTTGTGATGACGCAGATCCGGTCATAGACTTGTCCATGCAGACACCGCAGACGCCAATCTACTGCGCATGTGTGGAACACATTTTTCAAGTGGACTCCTGAAAGTAGTATAAACAGGAGGAATAGGCATCCATGGGGGCCACAGCCTACGTGTACGGGTCCAGGACTATTCTAGATCCCTTAGTGTTGAGCAGGTAGCTTACAGTGGCTATATTAGAGCTTTTTTGCCGAAAACAGTAGCATGTTGTTGTTAGCATGTTGTTAGCCACCCACTAGCAATCCTGTGCGCTCTTGCAGCTCATTTCATTCAATGGCTGCTTAAGTACATACTCTGTTGTTTTAATCAAACAGTCATCTTAACATATGTTAAGTATGTTATATAAGTATATTATAAATATAAAATAAAAAAAATAGAATTCACATTATATGTCACACGCTGTACTTAGCTTTATTGCTTCAGGTGGAGCCATGCTAGATTAGCATCTTCACTGTGAAGTGAGAAGTAATGAAAAAAGTTGGACAAAGTAATAAAAGATATCCATATATCTCAAGAGCCCACCATCTTCCACAAACACTCACACAGCGACAACCGCTCAATAGAATATGCCAAAAATCGACAATACCTGCATCCCACGCAGATACAAATGATACCTAAACGCAAACAGTTTCGACCCTCTTCCTCCATCACACATATTGCATTCAGAGGCTCCCACACATTCATAAATGTGACAATATCATTTCTGGGAGAAAAATGCATGCGCTCCACCCGAGGGTGCAGACCATCCCACATGCAGGATGAGAAAGACAGCGAGATCTGCTTTTTGTCTTGATTAATATCTTCTCTTAGTCATCACTATATCCTCCTCCCTCTTTCCTCATTCCCACTGTTTCCCTATGTGTGTGTGTGTGTGTGTGTGTGTGTGTGTTTATGACAAGTGCGCATACTGTTGCATACCATTATGTAAGATCTGTTCTTTATTAGTCTTCATATAGGCCCACACAGCATAACTTGCTGATATACAGGCACTGGGGAGGTCTCACTGCCCTCTTCCGTTGTGTGTGTGTGTGTGTGTGTGTGTGTGTGTGTGCGTGCGTGCACGTGCGTGTGTGTGTGTGTGTGTGTGTATGTGTTTTGCAATCATCCCTGGGTAACTACATACAGTTTGCAGATGTAGACTGAGAGGGAAGCCCTGTCTGGTCCCTGGAGAGGTGTGTCTGTGGGTTTTTGTGTGTTTAAACAAGCTACACTGTAAAAAATGAAAAAGCTGAGAAAACATTTCAAGGCAAGATTTTTGAGATTCGAGCCCAACCCATACCCCTAAGTTTTGAAAAAGTTTTACAAACTATTAATGTTTTGTTGAGATGATTTACTTTTCTTCTTGAGACAAACTTGACTCTTTTAGTTTTAGAAACCCCCAAAAATGTGTATTTCGAAAATTGTTGAGTAAACCAATTGAAGTCAGTGTGAATAATTGTTAATGATTGAATATTTTCAATTGACAACCATTTAAACATCCAAATAATGTCAAATCAGGTTTACATCTCACTGTGAACGATTTTTGAAATACAATTTTTGGGGCGTTTCTAAAACTCAAATATTCAAGTTTATCTAAAGAAGAGAATCAAATTATCTCGACAAGAAATTATAGGTCAAAAACTTAAGTATTTGAGTTTGATTCAAAACTTGAAAATCTTGTGAAGTTTACTCCACTTTTTTAGCTACAACCAGTAGCTCTATACGTCGCTCCATTGGTTGGTTGGACAGTCGTTCCGTAAAAAATCCCCACCATTTGGCAGCCACAGTTTTCGCCATAGACGACAAGGAGGAAATGACGTGGCGATGGGAGTGGACTATCGCAAAAAGTCGAAATGAATTCACTGAGTCGCACAAGATTTAGTGGAAAAGTTCGCCATGAGCCAATGGACAGCCAAATGATATGTTCACTTCAAATGGCAAAAGGGGGCGTGGCAGTGGGAGTGGCCTACAACAAAAAGGTGATTAACTTTTAAATAGATTCACATGACAATACCAAACTCATCAACCGTTTGTCGTAGACTTTTGTGGGAGGCATCATTTGTCTCAGCAGAGTTCCAATTTCAATGGTGAAAGGTAGCTCCGCCCCTAAACTTTAGTCACACCCCCTTTTCTTTTTCCATTGACGTCACTTAGCCCTTAGCAACTTAGTGGTTGTGTATGTGCGAATGCATGCGGGTACAAATGTTGCAACAGTTGGTCACAGCTACTGCAAACTCACGCTTGTTTTTTACAGTGTAGCACTGTATGTTTGTTTGTGTAGTATGTAATCTAGTGTGAGTGTGTTTACCTGGATTGATGCATTGTGTAGTTGCCATATTGGTGTTTGTGTGTCCAGTATGGCTTATGTTGTGTTTTTGTCAGTCGTGGCTCAGTGGCCACATGCAGTCTATGTGAGAGTGTGTATTGTCTTTTCTGATACACACACGCGCACACGTTTATACACACAAGGGGAGGGAGGGGGAGCCTCGGCGCTCGTGGTTTCGGTGTCCCTCGTTAACATGCTCTGTTCAGGATTTCCTACAAGATGTGGCTACAAAACCATTTCCAGACTCCTCTGTCTCTCTCCTCTTCCCTCGCCCTACACTTCCTCCTTGTCTCTTTGTCTTTTGAAAAAGACTAGAGAGACAGAGACGGAGAAAGAGAAAGACGTCTGCTTCTAATTTAAAAGTGCACCCTGGCTGTCCTCCTCTGGGTCCTAACTCCCCTCTGTGTCGGGGCAGGCCGCCAAGTGCCTCTTTAAGAAAAACACAAATTAAATTCATAAATAAAACCGTGTGCCTGTGGCTCGCAGGGGAGTGCTGCTTGTTTGCCTTCATCCGTCTTATGTGTTGAACAAAAGCCGCTCTCGTGCTCCTCTCTTGATAGAACACCATGTATCTAAATGTAGTTATTGTTTGCACGTCCCACTTGTTATCTTACACAAGTGTGTTAGATCTTTGTAATGTGTAGTTATGAGAGCCTGGCGCTGGAGTAACATCTGATAACATGCTTTGATTATTATTAGAGATTGTGTAATAAATTAGGGGCAGTCAATATGGATAAAATCAGCAAATTTGTATTGCTTTATCAATATATATTGTGTTAGTAAATTTACAAGATTTTTCTTCATAAAGATAAAAATGACAGATGAGAATGTGTGTTTATTGACAGAACTCAGTGCCTGACAAATTGAAGTGCTTTGTCATATTGATGCAAAAATCTTTTAAATTAAATATTACTATAAAGCCGTCCTGCGCATTGATTTACGATGTTGTCTGTAATGACCTCGTGCAACCAGAGCTATTACAAAGATTCAGTGTGTTAACATGCAGAAAATTAACCAGGTTACAGTTGTTTTACACTGAATTCATGAAGCTACTACGAGGAACTTTCATATTTTGTTGCTTTTCGAGGCCCCTGTGGCCAAAAGCGATAGTTTTTCCACCGTCTAAATATAACATCTAAGATAAAAAATTATCTTAATAAAAATCTGCTCACTTCCCTACAACGTATGGGCAACCTTTGCCTGAAAAAAAAATGTTCCCACTCAACAAACCCCAAGACTTTAAACTGTAGTTTCCAATTTCTGTCTCACTCAGTCACAAAAAAGGGGTAAGGGTTAGGGTTAGGGATTCCGTTTTCTTTTTGCTACTTAATCCAGGACGCTTGTCAACATTTTGTAGCAATGTTACATTATTTTCCGTTGACAGAGTGCTTTTGCTTCTGTGATGCTCCAGAATAAATTTAGCACAAACATGTCAGTCACAAATCTCCCTAAAGCTGAATCTGTGATACACAACTATTACATGAACATGAGGTCAGATGAATGAGCATGCATGCAGTGAATGAACGTGCTGAGTGTGCATTCCTGATGCTAATACCGGAGAAGGCTGGGGAGGCTTTGTGAAGCCGCTGGCAATAAAGATGGCAGGCGAGATGTAGTGCTGTGAAGTGGTATATAAGCTAGTTGACTGACATGGTTCAATATACTTGAAAGGTTTATGATTTGACTAAACATCTCTAAACTATCCCAAAGTTTCACTTCCTCCATCTGTCATAGAGAAAACATTTTATGGCAAACTGCTGCTGTTTCCCTCTGTAGTACACACCTGTCCATCAGATGTATGGCTTTTGTTTCTCGCAGTCTCTCGGGGTATTTCCATCGATCACACTCTCATTACTTTATCCTCCTCCACCCTCTTTGCTCATCTGTTGTTTCAGCTACCACGGCTGGAGTCAAATTGCTTTGATTGAAATTCCTGGAGGAGACTGAGAAAGATTGACAAAGTCAGCCGTGCAGGAAACTGCTCAGCGTGTTTTTATTTATTTATTTTTTATTTTTTTAAAATTCAGTCCCACTGGAGAAAAAAATTATGGTTTTGACAATTTTTTGACACTTGAGAAAAACAATTTAAGTGAGCGCGGGAGAAAAAAGATGAGCCAGTCTGTTGTGGGGGGTGGGGGGTGGGGGGGAGCATAGCTGAACAGGAGGCAAAGAACCGTTTATATAAATGTGATATCAGTGTTGTTCCCTACAAGGGCCTGGAGCTCGTTTCTGATAGGCTGGTTTGGTTCAGTGGAGCAACTCATTGGTCATTTCTCTGTTAGGGAAGTTGCCGAGTTTTATCTCCCAGCTCTCAGCGAGGCCCCGCGTGCTGTTGGCTTGTTGGGATCATGTTCACAACTTGTCTGTATTTGCAAAGCTAATGATAACACCGACCATCCGCAGACAGGTCAGCATCTGTGTGAGTTTGAATTATTGAGGACCTCAGCCCCCATAAAGGAGGTCTAATTGGACATGTTACACGTGGTCCCTTGAGAGTAAAGAGAGCCTGTTATCCCTGGAAGTATCATCTTTGACACCTGATCCAGGCTGCCTGTCTTCTCTGGACTGAACATGATACTTTGACCCCAGCACAATGACCAGATGACCTGACCTGCCACCCACACACGTACATGCACACTCACCGTACCACCAACACCTGCAGGACTTGGGAGGTGGGAATGACATAACAGTTCAAAGGTCATGTGGCTGAGATGAGCATCTCATGTGTAAGTTTGGGTCCTGATAGCTGGGTCCATTTTAGTTAGTAAAATAAACCAGATTCGTTCAGCCAATCCATCGCTTGTTGAATCTTCTATCTCTCTTTGCTCTTGTTGATTAGTAAATACTAGGGGTGCAACGATTCTCCAAATCCACTGCTCGATTTAATTTGTGATTTTAAGGTCACCATTCGATTCAATTTTTCGATTTAAACATATATATATTTTCACTGGCAGCTATCCAGTGATTAGACTATTGAGTCTTGCTTGGTAAAGATCAACAGATCATTGGTTTTATGCCCTGACAACTGTTTATATTATCAAATTCCTCTTTCAAAAGAATATATGGTATTAAGTGTGATATAATTTTTGATTTGATATTGAGACTGTTACACCCCCACCAGTATAAAATATGTTCAGGTAGCAGGCATCTCAGCGCTGACCATCACTTGTGCTAGTTTGCAGCCAGAGACAGATCTAGTTACTGGTTTCTGTATGTGGCATTAGGTTTGGTTAGCATAAATCAGGTTGGTTTAGCATAAAAGCTGGAAATTTGAGGTTTCTCAATGTTGCTTTTTCTCATACAAATTGTTTCATTTATTAGCAGTCACTGTATCAAATAACAACAGAGACTAAAATTAATTGTCATGTTTAGTCTAGAGTTGCAATGTCTTTAAAATGTCAGAAAATAGTGAAACATGTCTTGTTTTGTCAAAATCAAGACATTAATTATATTAATATATCTTAATATATTAAACAAAGAAAATCCAGAAATCTTCATATTTGAGAAGCTGAAAACAGCATTTTCTGCCATCTTACATGAAAAATTACTTCAAAAATTTACCTACCCATTGACAAAAGAGATCATTTTTTACAACTTGCCCAGTTGAGCAAGTGAGTTGACAGACTTACTTGTCCATCACAGCATTTTACTTGCCTTGGGCGAGTAGGCAAACCTTATTGTTGAGCCCTGTCCACGTTTTCATGCTAAGCTAAGCAAACTGTCTCTTGGTTATAGCTCCATATTTAGCACACAGAAGTTAGACTGGTGTCAGTCTTCCCATCTAACTCTCAACAAGAAGGCGAAAAAAGTGTATTTGCCAAAATGTAGAACTGTTTCTTTAAGCTTATCAATTCAATCGTTCTGAATTTGGACCTCTGGTATTTGGAGCAAGTAGCTTGTGAAAAACGTGTGCAAAAGTTAATAGCCTAGGCTACACCTGTTATTTTAATGTGTCAGATACATATTAAATCACTGTAATCTGCCCAAGTGTTACAGCTGAATGTAATTATTCATCATACAGCTATGATTTACAGTCCAGACTTACATTAGAGATATATATATATCTAATTCTACCTACTGCATGTTGTCAGGGTTGGCAGTGCTTTTGTTAGTGGCTCTCGGGTTACTGGGATTCTCAGAGGTCCTGGAGGGGAAGCCCCACTATAATGAGTAATTGTTCAATCTCCCTATACTTCAATTAACTTCAAATTATCCAATTTAATGTGTATAAGAATGGCTATTGTAATCATAAGTTTCCCTCCCACCACTATTATCTCCCCACGTACAACTTAGATAGTTACAATTCAGCAACACAAATTTTCCCATATGAGGGTTCCCCCGGGGGCAAAAATCTGTCAAATGGCAGCCTGTGATACATGTCTATCCTGGTGTTTAGAGGAAGTGGGCTTGTGATTGTAACGGCGCTTATTCTGATCTACAGAGCAGCTGGGAAACTGTGGGAGGGGGAGACAAAATGGGTAATGCTCCCCCCTCTCTAATAATGTTGTCCATCCAGTCTCAGAAATACAGGGGCGAACTGGAACCATTAAATGTTCTTCAGCTGGTCCTCATAAGAGAACCCGTTTTGGTTCCTGGTCAAACCTTTTATAAAGGTATGACTTGGATCCCTTTCAGAGGGTTCTACCTAGAACTCAACATATTTGGTTATACTTCTGGTTTCACCTAGAACCTCCTATGAGGGATTCTAAAGGAGAACCCTTATGTGGTGTAGTGGTACGACCAGGAACCCTCTCTGAGGTTCTATTTAGAATCTTTTCATCTGCCAACAAGAATCCACTGAAGGGATTCCATCAAAAACCCTTTTATATTTCAAGGGTTTTATCTAGAACCCACCCACCCTGGGAATCCTAATGAGAGCTTACTACGTAAGCCAGACAGGAGGTTCTACCAAGAACCCTTTTATACTCCAAGGGTTTTATCTAGGACCCACCCAGAGGAATCTACAGAGAACCTGTTTATATTCCAAGGGTTTTATCTAAAACCCACCCAGGAGGTTCTACTGACAACCTTTCTGTGTTTCAAGGATTTTTTTTCTAGATTTCACCAAGGGTGTTGCCCCAAAAGAACCCTTCTGCACAGGGGTTTTTACAGAGAGCCCATGGGTTTTATCCAGAACCCACCTTAGCTGCTCTACCTAGGACTCTTTTATATTGTGATACAAAGAACCCTTGACGAAACTCTTTCAAGAAGGGTTCTTTGGATGAAAATGGTTCTTAATGGAACCCTCAGTCGTACAAACAACCCTTGACAAACCCTCTCGTCTAAAAAGGGTCCTTCAGAAGCAGATTGTTTTGGGCAGAATCTCAACCCTTATTTCTAAGAGTGTAGCCTGGATCATAGAATTTTCTCAACCTACATAAGACCATGACATATCGTGGCCTGTTGTTCCCCACAAAGCCCATTTACACAAGTCCGTTTGGAACACACTGTGCTGATGTTGTACACCAGTTTGGGAACAGTGGCATGTCATGGTAGATTAGACTGCTGTGCCGTTCTTTAGTCATAATGAGCCGCCAGACTGATGAGCAAGACTGAGACGTCTGGGCACTACAAGCACTCTTATAAATCAGGCCCCGTTCTGAATTATTCAATACATCTCTACCCCAAGGAAATGGAGGGGAAAAAAGGAAGAAAAAGGGGGAAGATATGACCACCAGGGAAGGAACAGAATGAGGCAAAGATGAAAGTGGGAAAAAATAGAGAGGGCAGAGGTGAGAGATTGCCAGGCGAAAGAGTGCTGGAAGCAAGGAAAGGGTGAAGGGAAGATGAGGAGAGATGAAGGAAGGTGTTTGGTTTTCTCTGAAGAAGGGTGACAGGATTTTAAAGTTGGTGGTGCTTTTTGAAGCATGATAGCCCTTATCTGCGCTTGATTTTTTTCATTTTTGCCCACACTAGCACCAGACTCTAGAGATGGTTGGTTGCTCTGTTAGTTTGACGGTCCATTGCTTACTTCTGACTGTTGGATGGATTGGCGAGAAACTTTAAAACAGATAACCATGGTCCCGGATGAATCCTAATGACTTTACTGATCCCCTGACTTTTCCGATAATCCTATCATGTCATTGACGTTTTTGTTTTCTAGTGAAATGTCTTCAAAACATGGCTGGACTGCCATTAAATTTGGTGTCATAGTCCCCACAGGATGAATCTTAATAACTTTGATAGATTATTATGCAGTGCTGACATTCATGGTCTGTGATCTTTGACGATCCCCTGACTTTTCATATAGCGCCGTCATGAGGTTAAAATTTCAATTCGTCCAATGCAGTGGTGCAACGATTAGTCAGTTGATCAGTTGTTAATTGACTGTTAAATCAATTGCCAACTATTTTGACAATCAATGAATGATTTTGAATATTTTTTAAGAAAAAAATGTGAATATTTCTAGTTTCTTTAGTTTTATGTGACCGTAAACTGAATATATTTGGGTTGTGGACAAGACGACACATTTGAGGACATCACCTTGTGCTTTGGGGAACCATTTTCTATCATTTTATGGACCAAAGAACTAATCAATTAATTGTGAAAATGATCAACAGATTAATTGAAAGTAGAAAATAATTAGTTTCAGCTCTACAGTGATGATTACTTCAAAAATTAATGACATTCCTAGCAACCTTCGCTGTATCCTCAGTAGCAATTTTTTTGCATGCTAACAGGCTAAACTAAAAAGAAGTCTGTTGAGCTCACGTCTTTCTAACATCACATTTCCAGACATTTTGGGTCATTTCCAAACTTCAGCCCCTTCTGATGCTGACTCAAGTGACATCACATAAGGCATTTTTTCAGATTTCACACAGGTATACCTTTGTTTGCTATGCTAGTGAGGTAGCTAGCCCGCTATAGCTTGTCAGTATAGCAACGTAGCAAAAATGAAGCCTTGTTTTGATACACTCATGTTTGCCCCGTTGAAGTTACTGTATTATGCTGTTACAAAATCTTACAAAGATACAGACTCAACACTTCCTGTGCCTGTTTCAAATTAAAAGCCCCCTAGTATTTTTAGTAGACAGAAACCCCTCATGTCATAACAAGGCTTTTGTTGTGAAACTTTCCCAGGAAAATGTTGCGGAAATCTCACTGACTTGCAACTTCACTCGCATTCATAGGCTCTGATTATGTTTCACTTGGGAGCGACTAAGACACCAGCGACACCTAGTAGTAAAATCTGGTGTTACTGGCCAGGTATTTGGCTCAATATCGAAGTGACCTACAATCCTGCTATAACAGCTGCTACAAAAAACAAAACAGCAAAAAATCAGTCAGTGTTGCTGGTGTATAGACAATTGGCAATCGGGTTTGGGGCATTCATACTTCATACTCAGAACAAGTGAAACCCCTCTGTTATACAGTAGGTTACCAAAGACCTTTACCCTGACAGAACCCTCTTTCCAACTAATACATGTACATGTGTGACTCCTTAAGATTAAAAGCACACATTTTAGACCTCAGCTATTATCTCGGTTTCTTCATAATGACTGCTGCAGCCTTACAGAGCAGGATTGATCTTGATATATAAGCTGCATGCTGGCGTTTTAGCTTGGAGCTTCTGCCTCGACCCCGTTAGCTTTTTGACCTTTGCTCACAGGCCTTACTTTTACTCCATTCACCAATCTTTTCATTTTTTGATCCTCTATCAATCCCTTCTTTCCGGGCACTTTTGTTTTCCTCTCTCTCCCTTCCCTCTCCTCTTTCTCAGTAGCTTTTTTCCATTTTTCTGGTATGCTACCTTCCCCCTTCAGCCAGAGTTGCTATGGTGATGTGAGTTTTTTTTTACATATACTGGGAGCTTCTTCCAATGTTTTTTTTTTCCTTCCCCTTTGTACTGGTTTTTCTTTTGTCTTTTGTTTCTAACTGGCTGCTTTTGCAGGATGCGGCCATTGTTTTGCCTCGGAGGGCTGAGGTGGTGTAGCTGCCGTGTGTGTTTATCAGCTGTGTCTTTCTCTGAAAGAGCCCGAGGGTGGGTGTGGTTGGCTATAGGAAGGACAGGTATCTTTTTTCCTCCTTTTCCTGACGTGGCCTTAAAACTCTCATCACCTTCATACTTTCCTCTCATTTTTTACAAATTTTTCCGCCCTTCTGTCTTGCCCCCATTTAGCTTAATTCTCTCTATCTCCTCACCTGTTCCCTTCTCTTCCTCCCTCCATCCCCTTCTCTCCCCGTCTGTCTACCTCAGCTCTTCTCATTCCTCCACCCACCTATTACTGTCTCTCTCCTTGCAGTCGGCTCATTGAAATATGTGTGTGTGGAATTCACCGGAGTGTGTGCACAGTGGTCTTGCACCTGGAGCAGTGTGTGAAGCTATCTGTGTATCTGTCAGGCTTTTGTGGGCGCAGCACGCCGTCGCACAGGGAGGCAGGGATGGAGCGAGGAGGAGCAGCGAGGGGAGAATGCAATTTAAGAGAGTGAAAAGCGTTTAGGAAAAGAGGGAAACCCCGTCTAGGGAGGAATGTGGGAAACAAGGTTTGGAACCGAGAAGCTAAAATGAACTGAAGTGAGCTGAGTCATAAGAGAAAAGATTAAGATGAAACTTAGTTGTTCCCTTTGGGGACATTTTGTTGCTGGCAGCAGCGCAATTAATTTTACAGCAAGGAAACAACAGAAGGAATCAAATCAAATAACAAAAGCAGGAGATAAAGTAAGCAATAAAAAAAGCCTATAAACCAGCAGGTAGACTGTAAGGGGCGAACATATGCAAAAACATATAGATTATTCATGTCCTGGAGTTATTAATACACCTCTGACAAGCAAACACCATGTAATGATTAATCAAAGTTTTATTCTGGACTTAATTGTCCATTTTCTAAGCCCTGCCCCCTTACACCTGTTCTCCATACACATTGGCAGGCTTGGCTTGACTTGGCACGTCAGCCTGGAATTGCAATCTACATTTCAACAGGGCTACCCACCTGAGGGTGTGTCTTTTAATTAAAGACGAGCTTAGCTCCAGTTGAGCTAACACGAATAAACACTTTAAACACTTTAATTATGAAGCAGCAAAGCAGGAAATGTTTTCGTCAGTGGTAACTTAAAATGACTCCTATCCGGCTAAAAGCAAACATGAAACAGTAAAAATGTGACAGATACCTGAAAGTTCAAACAGCGATGCGTCAGAGAAACTAAATTTCAAACCGTAGAGATTCAGTCAGAAGCTGCAAAAGTACTGAGAGCTGAAAACACAGAGACTTTTAAAACTCTGCTGCTCTCCTGCAAAGACTTGAGTTGAGTCTCGCAGCACACACTTGCTTGAGGGGGAGAAGAGTGGTTGGAGGTGGGTGTGGCGCACTTTGGCCACGCTCCGGACACGGTTCATTTCGGGCGCGACTCGGCACAGCTCTGCGCATTAAAGGTTGTAATGGAAATGCGCAACGTGGTTTGAATGGGCGCCACCAAAAGTGCCAGTGGAAAGGTCCCTGTAGTTACTGTTGCTATGCCCGTCAAGCTTTCTGTTGTCATATGGCACTTAGTACACTTGACCACGATAACTAATGTAAGCCTCATGAGTTTCGCTGAATATACTGTCTCTGGCTGACTTATTAGTGAACTTGTCCACCAAGTCTTTTCTTCCTGAGGCAAACACATTTTTTGATTTGTCTGCAAGTGGAGCCCTGCAAATGTACACTCTGTTACAAATGGCAGACAAGGCATCTATTCTGCTCCGAGCGCTGCATGTTTGGTTTTGGGGTAAAACACTATGCTGGTCACTGTCACTTTTTACCAAGGCGTTTGACAGGGTCAGATGGTCAGTGGTCCCAAGCTGTAATAATGACGCAGTTACTCGAGCAGACATGGACTCTGACGTGTGATTAATGCTTCTAAAGAAATTAAAACCAGCACTAAAGATGAAACCTTGACCGGAAGAGAAACGTGACATCAATCATGATTAAGGTGTAAGGAGATACTGACACAGCTACACAGAGCAAAGTGAGGAAACACCAAAGGTGTTAGATATCCACCTTAATTCAGACTGCATTTAGAAGCGACTTTGCACCTAAAGAAGGACGTTTGTTTTCTTTATGATCAGGATTATGTACCAATGACCCCAAACCACTGCTCTATATTGCAGTTAAGATGACCTGCACTGAAACACCACTTTAACTAATGCAGAATTAGTATTTATTTTTATGACATTGACATTAAAGGTAATGACATCCTTTTTAAAGTACAGTTTTTAAAAGTACCCCTTAAATATACTTTAAATTGTGCAAAAAAAAGTACAAGTATACTTTTAATAATTGTGTATTTTTAAATATGTTTCTAATACACTAGAGTCTCCAGCATTTTTTTTTAACCTGGGAATGCAAATTCAGAGCAGAAAAGTGAATCTGTAAAGAGAGGAAGAGCTGTCAGAGTGACCTGTGAAGATGACAAGCGATCAGATGACTAAAGCAGAGAAGAAAGGAATTGGTAGATGTGGGCGCACAAAACGGAACCAAGGGAGTTCCTGTGTGTGTGTGTGTGTGTGTTATTGTGTGTGTGTGTCTGGGAGCCGTGAGGTGTGACCTAACCGCAGGTAGTCATGCAGTACTCAAGAGTGCTACAGCAGTGCTAGAGTTAAATCAATAAAAAAAACATACAAGCAATCACTTTATATAGCCAAAACAGCTGAATTGCTGAACTTTTAGTGATTTTAATTAAATCTTCCTCCCTCTAATTGGTCCTGACATTTGTTTGCATATTGGAATCAGGTGCCGATGCGCTCTGAAGTACAGAACATGATCGGTCTTCGTTTCAGAGGCTTTTTTTCCTGCACGCACGATATTTCTCCCCTCACTATATTTATCTCGGCTGCTGCTCCTCCGCCACGCAGACAGCTGAACAACATGAAAGGCCTTTGCCCATCAGACGAACACATGCACGCACCCACGCTCGCACGTGTAAACACAAACACACACGCAGAGGTAGAAGCATCAACTAACTCAACTCGTAGAGCTTTTGATCAAAGCCTCATGCTCGTCTTTTCTTTACACACGTGCAAACACAAGTTTAAAAAGTGTAACATGAGGGCAGGTATGGACGATGTGCATCCAGCTGTTCCCTCTGGTGACGCTAGTAGGTTAGCATCTGCAGATGTGTGCGTGTGTGTGTGTGTGTGTCTTGCCTATTCAGCAACACTGAAGGCCTTTAACCCCCTGAGAGGCCTGAGTCAGCAACATCACTGTCAATGAGGGTGAGGAATATTAGAGCACATGTGTGTGGGTGGATGGCGTGTGTGTGTGTGTGTGTGTGTGTGATGTTTCATGAAATATGCATCGTTGTCATGCGAGTACAGGAATGATTGAGTACATGTTTGCTGGGATTGCTGCGCGTCTGTAGGATTGTGTGTGCGGGATTTTCTTCTTTTGTTCCGGTATTAGTGATTATGCTTATTATTTGCTCTGCTTACTTCCACCTCCCACAGGCACACGCACACACACACACACACTCACACACACACAGCATCACAGCAGCAACAGACGTAGCAGCATCTGTTTTGGCATAAATTATGGTTCATGAGAGACAGATAAAGAGATGCAGAGATGGATGGAGGGAGCTTTGTGTTAAATGAATAGCAGGATTGGTGTTAAACGGATGGCTACACAGTGATTTTAACGAATAAGTCTTCCAGCCTGACTGCTGTTTTACCCAGTCAGACCCGCTTCTGGCTTGAAATTAAGAAAAAGCCAAAGATTAGCAAGACGCCAGCTCAGTCACATATTTTGATGATGAAGTAAGATGTGAGGACCTGCTTTTCCTGATATACTGTAATTATTATACTCTTATATAAGAGGAAGTCCGGCAGCCTGCCTCCTTTGGTTAAAGGGCTGGTTCAGCTAAACTGCAAAGAAAACATATTTTCTCACTTAGCTCTTGTGGTGTGTAGCCATGCAGATAGTTTTGGTTTCATACGCCCACGTTTTATGGTATCTGGCTCAGAGATTTCTGCCGCCACCCCAGTACAATGGAGGTAAATGAAATTTTGTTCGGTGGGACTATTTTTTTTTTTTTTTTTTTGGTTGAAAAT